>QANX01006333.1:0-52344 GCA_003254975.1 Ochetophila trinervis | reverse complement strand
TTTTTTTTTTTTTTATCTTGCCAAACTATTACTATGTAAATGTTGTATTTTTTATTTGTTTAAAATAAGCATTATTTATTTTTTTGCTTCCATTTAAAATAAGTATTATTAGTTGAAAATGTTTATGTGGTATTTGGACAATGGATTCTCACTTAAAAGAAATTCTTATGCAATCATTCTATATATAATGTAATGTAATAGATTACTTATAGGCGATTAGGATTTATAAGTTTTAATTTATCATGATATTATATATCACATAAAAATAATATAAAAAATTACGTTTTTACAGCCAAAACGTGCTCAATGAGAAATAAAAAAGTAAAAAAATTCCCAATAGACACGGATCTACATGATTTAAAATTGTCCCCCACATCGATTACCGTACACGGGACATGCTGTCCTTGAAAGTTTCAACATTAAAGTGGTTGACTTTTCTACCAAATTTTTTGGGTAAGAAACTTTTTCACCCATTTTGGGAGACAAAGTCTGGGTGATTCGCGATGTATGACTTTAATCTCCAGAACATAAAAAGTTGGTGATGATGGAGGGTTTTAAGATGAATCTGGAAGCTGATGAGGTAAGATGCGGTGCACGTTTTCGTCAAGAATATCTTCGATTATGTACAGCATGTGCGGAGACTACTCCTTATGATTACTCTGACTGGGACCAGTTAATTGCCAAAAAAAAAAATAAAACCTTGAAATTACTCATTGGAAAATAATAATAATTGAAATTACACTGTCCGGTATCTAAAATATTGAATTTCAATTTTTTTTTGTCAAAATAAAAAAAAAAGACAACATACTGAAACTAAAGTTAATGATTTTTTTTTTTACTAATTCAAACCAACTCTAGAAATGTTAGGACTATTCTCTTTTTTTTTTTTAAATAATATTTGAGAATGTTGAATATAGTTAAATATATATATATATATATCTATATATATTAAATTTATTTTATAACAGTAAGTTTTTAAAATAAAATTGAAGTCACATTAATAAAAGCAATTTTTGTTTGGTAAAATAAAATTAAGAGCATTGGTATGGACATTACGTTATTTTTACGGCTTTTTACATGTTTAACTCTGACTTCTTCTTTTTTTTTTTTTTTAACAGTTTTGGCTTTTAATTTCACTATGCTTAGCAGCATTTTTTTTCTTTTTATTTATGATTTCGTCCTGTTAAAAATAAAAAATGGTGTGGTCATGTGGAAGTATTTTTTTGTTATTTTATATATTGCAGCGTTGTTTTTTAACTTTTGATGTTTTACAGCATTGATCTTTAATATTTAATATATTTTTTTTAATTTTTAACTTTTAAAATTTTGTTTTAAGAAGATTTTAAACTTTTTAATAGAAAATATTATTATTTTATTTTATATTGCTATTTTTAAATCAAACTTTTTACATTTTAATAATTTTAAGAGGAAATAAATACAAAAAAATTTCAAATTTCACACCCTAGTTTCTCAAACTCACGACTTCTTCGATGGAGATGTGAGTGGCAAACCAATTGAGCCAACCGCATTTGATGTTAAAATTACTAATATAATAAATTTTAAAATATTAATGTTTTTTAAAATTTTTTAATATTAAAAATTTAATATAAAAAAATATTTAATATTTAACTTTTTATATTTTAGAAAAATCTTTTTTAAATTTAATCAATATTAATATTAAAATTTTAATACTTGTTTACTTAAAATTACAAAAAAAATTATTTTTAAAATTTGACCTATTAGTATATTTAAATATATATATATAATTTAAATTAGAAAATTTTAAATTAAATATAGTAATATAATGTAAAATAGTAATATTTCTTATAAAAGTCTCAAATCTTCCTAAAACAAAATTTTAAAATTTAAAAGTTAAAAAATCAATGTTGTAATACCAATAATACAATATATAAAATAAAGACAATAAATGCCTATCACGCGTGCACCTCATGTGCCATTTTTAACAGCTAATGAACAGAATTATCAAAAAGATGAAACGATGCTAAACATTGTGAAGTTAAAGGGATAAGACTGTAAAAAAAAAAAGTCAGTGCTAACTCTGTAAAAGATGCTAAAGATAAATGACTGTTGATATCATTTTCTCTAAAATAAATGGTTTTTAATATTGTATTAAAGCTTAAAATTGTAAACATATAAATTAAAATCACCCTACTATCCATTTAAACACAATTTACCTATAAATGAGGAAGAATATTAAATACAACTGAAGTTTTTACATTATGTTTAAATTGATAAAATAAGAGGGAAAGAAAAGAAAATGAAATGATTTAATTAGATTGGATTGTTAAAGTGAGTGGAAAAAAAAGGTAAGGAATGAAAGGGAAAGAAAAAAAAAGAATAAATTATGCTTTTTTTAGAGCATTTAAATATAAATTATTTTTATACGTGGAATGTAAATTGATATTGTTTAAATTTAAGTAGCATAAATATTTATTTAATTATTAAATTATTTTTGAATAGTATAATGTACAAAAGTTATTTATAACTATTAATTAATTATATATGTTATTAATTATTTTTTATTTTTTTTAAGTTAACTTTTAAAGAATAAATTTTGCTTTTTTAAAGAACTTTATAATGTCTAACGGAACTTTTTAAAGCCTACGAAATGTCTAATCTATATTAATTTTTTATTCTTCGTAGATATTACCATTAAATATCAATTTTTTTAAAACATTATTTATATTATTTATGTAGTATGTTTATTTTTACAATCAACATTTGTATTGGAAACGTTATTAATCATTCTGGCTTTTTCACTCAATAATAATAGGTGTCAAGGAGAAGGATGGAAAACCATCCCCAACCCAAACAAAATTATTAAAAATAAGAAAAAATGTTTACCAATAAAGAGAGAAAAGAAAGAAACACAACAAAAACAAAAAACAACAAAAGCAAAAAACAAATACATTATTTAATGGAAGCCCCAAGTAATAGGTCTATTTCCAGTGTGTTTAGGACCGCTCGTAGCTTTCTGAAGTCTACCTCAAAGCTAGTTTTGTTTAGAAGGCGCGAATGTCTACTGCGCATCATCCTCGGTAGACTCCTCAAAAGGAACTAAATCCGTAGTATCTTGAACATAAGCTCATTGTCGCCAACATAAGGAACCGTGGTAGTTTCCAAAGTCAGTTGAACCGCTGAACTACCGTTTTGTCTCAAACTAGAGACTGGGGTCTAGACACAAAATTCTTATCCACATGATCGACATTCTTTAAAGAAGAAAGGATGTCAACAACTGTTGCCACCAGATTATCCCCATGAAGAGAACCAGTCCTACCAGAGCCAACCTGCTTCGTAGGAATATAAGCAGTCCTACTAGACTGTTTTATCAGTGGATGTTTTTGAAGCAGTATGTTTTTCAACTTCTTTTCCACTAAGCGACATTTAGAAATATCATGTTCAACACAATGACAAACTGAACAAAAATCAGGTACATTCTCATAAAAAAGAAAAAAAAAACATGACGTGTTAATATTTTAGAATGGTTTCCGGAAGGTGATTAGCCAGATCGATATCAATCAGCACTCTAGCATAGTGACCAAATTCATCTAACATCGGAAGACTGTCTATCTTGATATAAACCTCACTTTCTTGAGCCAAATCAGTCAAAATTTGCGCATGCCAGTACATCCAATTCAAATAATTAAAGTGAATCCAAAGCTGAGCATTTGTTGACTTTTGAGCATCTAGATTAAAGTCAGGAATCCAAGCTTGAAGACGAAGGATGCCCGGCTTCAAAGAAAGCGCATGCATTGCATGCCCAAACTCTTTGTTTATCCACTTCCGAATGCAACAAAATATGAAATTAACCACGACCCAGAGAAATAAATTTCCATTCGATAATTTCCAAATGGTTCTGAGCTTCTGTTTCAATTGATCCAACTTCCATGGAGAATCTCCTTTGGAAAGGATAACATGAGCAATAAGAGAAAATCTACATAAATTCAAGCGTTCCTGTAAAGCTTGTTTATTAACCATAACCGAGATACAATCAGCAAAAAACCGAGGTGCTCCCACAGGCCACAACAATCTGAGTTGGAAGCACCCAAAAGAGCTTCCAATTGCATGGGATCACAAACCAGTTCTACTCTTTCCGAAACCAAACCTTTCTTCCACGGCATTGAATCATTCTTCTCGGTAATAATCACGGCAGAACCTTCCTCATGTTTCTTCAAATCCAAGCCTTTCTACATAGATACCGAAGTAGTCCTCACCGCTGCCATGCCAGTGTTTGTGTCTGATCTTTCATGATTCATTGAAGTTGTAACAATATGAGCATACCCCAAACTATCACCAAACACCAAATCGTCTGACCTCCCACACCATGTATACCATCGAAACTTGACCCCATGATGCCCAAATCCTGCCCATGGTCAACATGATGAAAACCAGAAGCAATCATTTTCTCACAGGATAAAGAGCCATCAAAGCTGTCCAAAATTAAATCATAAAAATCATCATCTTCTTGCTCTATCAGATCTGACCAAGAAACCTGAGGAGAAGAAAATTGAGCATTCATATAACCCAACGAAATGTCCGCCAAATGAGAGACATCTAGGAGAAATCGCCATCAACGGCTGTAATTTATCAGCCATCGGCGTCCAACGGAAATGCTTCTTTTTCCTCAACCCCACACCAGTGACCATCCCTACCTGAAAGTCAGAAAAGACACACCGAAAAAATTGCACTGCGATTCAATCGAAAAACTCATAAGCGAAACTCTGTTTTGCAAGAGGAAAAAACATGGTATAAACCACCAGAAGAACATCACAAAATGTTGAAAACTACCGTAAGAAGATCAACGAATGCCGGAGATAAGGAAGCCCCTTACCGCTGCCAGAGATGCCTCCATTGCTGCCCTTGTTCTCCATATTAAATCTTCTAGCTTTCCACTCAAATTTAATAGAAAACACAAGGAAAGGAAAAATAAAGTTTAATTAAATTTAAAATATTCTAAATTATTATTATTATTATTATTAATCCAAAACTAATTAATTGAGAAATATTATATGTAGGATTTTAAAATATATATATATATATAATTATCTTTTCCATTTTTTTTCTTCATTAGTAATTATCCAAACAATAATTATTATAAATAATTTTTTTTAAACTAATCTTTTCTTTTCTTTTTTTATCATTTAATCCAAAACTAATCTTAGGATTAGCAGGTAATTTAACATTTTGTTTCAGTTTTTACTTTTAGTTAATGGTTAAATTTCAACATATATTTATAAATTAAATTCAATAATTATTTTTAATAGATCTAATAACACGACATGTTAATATGATACGAATCAGTACAAATTTTTAAAAGTTTGGATTTGTATATTTTTACACGAAATATTAACAGATCATGTTTATATAAATAAATTTTGACATAAATACAATACAACATGATACAAACATGAAGTTTAGCTTTAGCACTTATTTTTGAGGGTATATGTTTGCACATCTCAATATGAAAATTTAACGAGTCAAATTTAAATGAACAAATTTTAATATGAATACTACACATCTAGTTTTTAGATTTATTTTTCAAAACCTTGTTTCATTATTTATTTAATTAAATTATTCTTTTTCCTTTCTTTTTGTTTTTTTTTTTAACGTAGAGATATTTTTTAAAATTGAACAAATATTTTATTGAATTGTCAATTCTCTATTTAAATATTTATTTATTTATATTTAAATTATATTAATTTTCAACCAATAATATATTAATACATTATTTAGCCACATTGTTCATTTGAATTTATTTGTTAGTAGTACTATTGTTTGTTTAATCTAAATTTCACCATTGGTTTTATACTTTTCTTTTTACTCTTCGTATTTTTCCATTTGGATCAAATCTAATATGTATGTATGTATGTATGTATGTATGTATGTATGTATGTATGTATGTATGTATGTATGTATGTATGTATGTATGTATGTTATCAGAGATAATCCAAAAATTACAAATCAATGACAGTTTTATGGTTAAAATAGATTATTAATGATGAATGTGTCATTAATAATTGATTATTAATAACAATATGCAAGTTTAAAATTTATGGAAATCCATCTTATAAATTTTTTGATATACACATATATACTAGGCATGGCACGTGCTTGCACGTGGAGCATTATTTGATAGAGTTAGTCAATTAGATATATGTTTTACTTTATAAATTCATAAAAAATAGAAGCACTATAATTAGTGTAATGAAAAACCAAGTTTATTATAGATATTTGTATTAATAAACATATCTATGGCAAACAAAATATACGTCAATGCATCATATAACAATAGGTGAAGGAGATCAAGAGAAGTTTTTGAATATAATATATATAATTAACTTCAGCACTACACATAATACCTTTTGAAAACAAATTCCAATATCCAATTAAATAAAAGGTACAATAATATCATTTTTCTTCTAAAAGGTACTGCTCCTTCTTAAGAAAAACATGTAAAAAAAATTAATTAATTTATGCATCAATAAACTTTAGTGCAAAAAATATTGGAATGGCAAAATGTTTACTAAAAAGAATAAAGCCCACTGCAATGTTCATGAATTCAAATTCTAAAAAGTATGTATCTTCCGTAAGAGAAAAGTTGGAATTTAATAAACAAGTATGGGATAATAAATGTTATAATTTAATCTTAATCTTTTTTATTTGTGTTATAGTGTTTTTTGTTTTGGGTTTTCTCTAATTTGGTTTTGCAGATTTTGGTGATCCGCGGTTGCAGCCCACTTATCTTTTACCCGGTGCTTGAGTGACGCCGTTTTGCTCTTACACGCTCATATGTGTGTAGGGTTTCAGTATATATTGTTATGTTGTTGAGAGAGCCGCAGTGAGAGCATCGTATTGATTCACTGTACATTCGTTTCATTTCTTCGTCTTCTTCATTTCTCATCTGCTAGGGTTTTCTGTGTGTATGTATTAGGGTTTGTTCTTAGTGAGAATCGGTGTGATTCTTAGTAGTTTTAGTAGAGAGAAGTGAGAAAAAATACTTTGTGTATATCGTCTGTGTGTAAACAATACTTTTAGATAATATAGCTTCGCTCCCACTGGAGCCGAGAACGTAACTAGTTTTTCTGGTGAACCTCGTAAAATTGTGTGTTGTGTTATTTACTTTTATGCTATTTTGTTCATATTATTGTAAATAATCTCAACATTTGGTATCAGAGCATTCACGATCTGTGATCTGTTCTACTGCTTGGTGCTGTGTCCTGGCTTGCCGTGGTCTGAATCGGTTTCGGCTATCTTAATCGGAGGATCTCGATTGATGCGCATGAACCAGGATAACGTTTGATATCCTTGGTAACGGTTAAGGTTTGGTATTTGTTAATTTTTCCTATGATCTTTCTTCAAAGTTTTTCAGGTAAGTTTTTCTTTCCTAGTCCTTACGTTTAACTGGATTTGAGAAGGCTCGACTCAGATTCTAGGATCTGAGTTGGTCCGTAAAGATCCAGTCTGCCTTAATTACTGTGTGTTCTTCTCTGGTTCTTTAATTCTTTGTGTTTAAAGAGTTCGATTCTGTTTTAGTTATCTTTGTGTTTAATCTGTGTGACGTTTGGTAGATTTGAGAAGGCTCGGCACATATCTTTGATGTGTGTTGGTCCGTAAGAATCTAACCTAGTTCTGTGTACTCTCTTTGTGCTTAGAGTTCTAGTTTCCAAAAAGGTCTAGGTTTTTTGATTTTTCGTTTCAATTTTAAACCGTAGGTGTTTTCTTAGAATCTGGAGAGTTAGTGTTGTTTAATTTTTCCCTTTTCTCTTGTATGTGTTCTTGAAAAAGGTTTTAACTCTGACATTCCATTCTCTGAAAATTTCCTGCTTTGGTTTTATTGATTCTTGGAATTTCTTGAGAAATCTACCTATTGGAAACTATTTTTAGGAAATCAACAGTGACCGTTAATTTCTCCTTAGGGTTTCTTGTTCCCTGTTTCCTTGCTTGAAAGTGTGTTTTCCGGTTTTCTGGTTTTTCTTTTTCTCTCCTTATTTCTGTACCTTTACTGCTTTGTGTGGCTTCTATCTGTTACACTACGTGTGCTCTGTGTGATTGCTTTAATCATGACTTCTAAAGTAGATGTTGAAATCTTCAATGGAGAAGGAGATTTTCTCCTATGGAGTAAAAATATGAAAGCTGTCTTGGTTCAATTGAGAGTTGCTAAAGCTATTGATTCTACTTTTGCTTCTGTCACTTCTGATGATAAAAAGATTGAAACTGATGAAATTGCTTTAAGTTCTATTATACTGCATCTGTCTGATAATGTACTACGTAAAGTAAATGATGTGAAAACTGCTTTAGAAATGTGGACTAAGTTGAAGAAACTGTTTCTGGAAAAAACTTTACCTGATAGAATTTTCTTGCAAGAACAACTTTTTAGTTTTAAAATGGATAACAGTAAAGACCTTGATTATAATTTGGATATTTTTAATAAAATGATACTTAGTCTTGCCAACTCTGAAACTTCTTTCTCTGATGAACATAATGCTGTTATTCTGTTGAATTCTTTGCCTGATGTTTATAAAGATGTCAAGAATGTAATAAAGTGTAGTAAAGACTCTCTCACTGTAGAAGGTGTAGTAAGTTCCCTTAAGGCAAAAGACTTAGAGATTAGGTCAGAAGCTATGGGCGAGGGTCTCTTTGTGAAAGGCAAAGTGTTCAATAAGAAATTTATCCCTAGGTTTAATAAACAGTTTCCTAGAAATAGTAGTTATAACAATAGTAATAATTTTGCTTCCAACAAGAATAAAATGAATAATAGGAAATGTTATTACTGTAAGAAGCAAGGTCATTACATTCAAAATTGTTTTAAGAAAAAGAAAGATGAGAAAGAAAATGGAATAAATCAAAGCAATAATGTTAAGTCTGCCATGTCTAATACTGTTGATAATGCTGAAGTTCTAATGATTTCCACTAGCTTATTGGAAAATGAATGGGTTCTAGATTCAGGTTGTTCTTATCACATGTGTCCTGATTTGAGTGCTTTTATAACCTATAGTCATTCTGCTTCTGGTCGTGTCTTACTTGGAAATAATGTGTCTTGTAATGTAATTGGAATTGGTAACATAAAATTACAAATGCATGATGGTTCTTTTAAGATACTAACTAATGTAAGACATGTTCCTGGCTTAAAGAGAAACTTAATTTCTGTAGGCATGCTTGATGAGTCTGGAATAATATGTAAAACTGAGAAAGTAATAATGTATGTTATAAAGAATTCCACTGTGGTGATGAAAGGTGTTAAGCAGAATGGCTTGTATGTATTACTTGGTAAAACTGCTTTTAATTGTGCCAAAGCTTCTGTCATTGTTGATGATAATAAAATCTCTTTGTGGCACAATAGATTAGGACATATAAGTGAAAAGGGTCTACAGTGTTTGTATAAACAGCAAGCCTTTGGTAAAGATAAAATTGATAAACTAGAGTTTTGTGAAAATTGCATATTAGGCAAGCATCATAGATTAAGTTTCACCTCTAGTTCTAATCATGCTAAATCTATACTTGACTATGTGCATGTTGATTTGTGGGGGCCTGCAAGAGTGCAAACTCAAACAGGTTTCAAATTTTTTATGTCCATAATTGATGATCATTCACTGAAGGTTTGGGTTTATCTGCTAAAATCAAAAGCTGAAGCTTTTAATAAGTTTAAGGAATGGAAAACCTTAGTGGAGAATCAAACTAATAAATCAGTAAAAGCACTTAGAACTGACAATGGGTTAGAATTCTGCAATAATGAATTTGATCTATTTTGCAAATCTTTTGGTATACTTAGACACAGAACCGTAAAACACACACCACAACAGAATGGTATTGCTGAACGTATGAATAGAACTTTACTTGATAAAGTAAGATGCATGTTAATCTCTTCTGGCTTGTCAAATTTGTTTTAGGGTGAAGCTTTGTTAATTGCTGCTTATCTTGTTAATTTGTGTCCTACTAGTGTCTTGCATGATAAGGTTCCAAATGAAATATGGTCAGGGAAAGTTCCTGATTATAGCAGACTTAGGACTTTTGGTTGTGCAGCCTATGCTAACCAATATGAAGGGAAACTGGAACCAAGATGTGTGAAGTGTGTCTTCCTAGGTTATCCTGTAGGTGTTAAAGGATATAGGTTATGGATGAGGGAAGGTCAAGGGTTTAAGGTTGTTATAAGCAGAGATGTGGTGTTCAATGAAAATGTCATGCCCTGTAGAGTAGACAAACAGTCTTCCATTTAGGATGAAGAAAATCATAACTCTAGGGAAATAGAATTATTCTCTGAGGTGGAGAATAATGAAACTCCTGAAACAGAACCCACTAATTTAAACCCAGAACCCTTAATGGCTAATACTTTTTACCCTGAGATTACTCCTGTTGTTGAGGAAAACCTAACTGATAGTGAGCCTAATTGACCTGAAAATACAGATCAGCCCCTGTCCCCTTCTACCTCTAGTCAAACTGTCTCCCCTAGTTATTTGTTAACCAGAGATAAAACCAAAAGAAAAATAAAACCTAATGCTAAATATGCTTCCTTTGCCGATTGCCTATCCTATGCCTTTGTCACCTTTCAGGATTTAGTTGATAATGAACCTAAAACTTTTAAAGAAGCTATAGAGTCTAAACAGTCTAGAGAGTGGAACTTAGCCATGAAGGAAGAAATCCATTCTTTACACTTGAATAGGACCTGGATTTTAGTAGAACCACCTTTAAATAAACATATTGTAAACTGTAAGTGGATTTTTAAGGTGAAAGAAGGTTTAACTAGTCAAGAACCAATGAGGTTCAAAGCTAGGTTAGTGGCAAAGGGTTTTACTCAGATAGAATGAGTAGATTACAATGAAATTTTCTCTCCTGTTGTAAAATATACTACCATTAGAGTAATTTTGTCTTTGGTTGCTAATTTTAATTGGGAATTAGAACAACTTGATGTTAAAACTGCTTTGCTTCATGGGGATCTAGATGAGACTATATATATGCATCAACCAGAGGGTTTCACTGTCAAAGGGAAAGGTAAAGAACTAGTTTGCTTACTGAAAAAATCTTTATATGGTTTAAAACAGTCTCCTAGACAGTGGTATAAAAAGTTTGATTCGTTTGTGGTCAGTAAGGGGTTCATTAGGAGTCAGTATGATAGTTATCTCTACTTTAAGGATCTGTTAAGTAATCAAACTGTTTATCTGTTGTTATATGTTGATGACATGCTTTTGGCTGGTCCTAGTCTTAGTATTATTGAACAAGTAAAGCAATTGCTTAAAACTGAATTTGATATGAAAGACTTAGGTTGTGCTAAGAAAATTTTAGGAATCTCAATTGATAGACAGAGATCTAAATGTGAAATGAAACTAAGTCAAACAACTTATTTTAAAAAGATTGTCACTAAGTTTTTGTAGGGGATGTTAGACAGGTTAATATCCCTTTAGGAGGTCATTTTAAGCTCTCTAGTGATCAGTGTCCTACTTCTAATGTTAGTAAGGAAGATATGATATATGTTCCTTATTGTAATGCTGTGGGGTCTGTCATGTATAGTATGATCTGTACTAGACCAGGTTTGAGTCATTCAATAAGTGTGCTCAGTAGGTTTATGTCCAATCTTGGTAGGCTTCACTGGGAAGCTATGAGATGGCTTATTAGATATATAAGATGCACTGAATTTGAAGGTTTAGTGTATAAGGGTGGTTACAAAGATGTAGAATTAATTGGATATATGGACTCTGATTATGCTGGTGATAGAGACAATATGAGGTCAATATCATCTTATGTGTTCACTGTGTGTGGAAATTGTGTGAGCTGGAAATCTCAGCTTCAATCAGTAGCTGCTTTATCAACTACTGAAGCAGAATACATTGCTGCTACTGAAGCTGCTAAAGAAGCTGTTTGGCTCAAGGGTTTACTTCTTGAGCTAAAGGTTCTTAAGCAGGAAACTGACAGTCAAAGTGCAATACATTTGTGTAAAAATCCTGTGTTTCATGAAATGTCAAACCATATTCAAGTTAAGTTTCATTTTATTAGAGATTTAATTTCAAATGGTGTGTTTAAGCTGGAGAAAATTCCAACTGAATTCAATCCAGCAGATATGGGAACAAAAATACTTCCTGCAAGCAAGTTTAAAACTTGCAAATCCTTACTCCGTATTGGAGTAAATTAATCTGCTATGAAAGTGGGATAAAAGCTATATTATTTGTAGATTAAGGATTAGGTGGAGAAATGTTATAATTTAATCCTTAATCTTTTTTATTTGTGTTATACTGTTTTTTGTTTTGGGCTTTCTCTAACTTGGTTTTGCAGATTTTGGTGACCCGCAGTTGCAGCCCACTTATCTTTTACCCGGTGCTTGAGTGACGCCGTTTTGCTCTTACACGCTCATATGTGTGTAGGGTTTCAGTATATATTGTTATGTTGTTGAGAGAGCCGCAGTGAGAGCATAGTATTGATTCACTATACATTCATTTCATTTCTTCGTCTTCTTCGTTTCTCCTCTGCTAGGGTTTTCTGTGTGTATGTATTAGGGTTTGTTCTTAGTGAGAATCGGTGTAATTCTTAGTAGTTTTAGTAGAGAGAAGTGAGAAGAAATACTTTGTGTATATCGTCTGTGTGTAAACAAATCTTTTAGATAATATTGCTTCGCTCCCACTGGAGCCGAGGACGTAACCAGTTTTTCTGGTGAACCTCGTAAAATTGTGTGTTGTGTTATTTACTTTTATGCTATTTTGTTCATATTATTGTAAATAATCTCAACAATAAACATATAAAAACAAATTCTGACAAATTAATTATCCATGTAGATCTTATAACATTCAATAGCATGTAATAATGGTATTTAAAACATATCATGTATCGAATCATGATTGTGATTGTTAAGGAATTCACAAAAGAGTAAATATGATTACAGAGATCACTATAAAACTAACCATTTAATTTTTTTTACTAGGTTAAAATAATACAATTGTTTGTAAATAATTGTCTTTATCTCATATTTATAACCCATACATAATAATAATAATAATAATAATAATAATAATAATAATAATAATAAAATGGCTACTGACTAGGTATGAATGAAGTCCATGCTAAGCATGCACCTCCAAATCAACCTAACCAGCCAAAATAAATTGAATTAAAAAGAAAGTTTAGAATATAACAAAGGCTTGAGCCTCAAAACTGCCGACGTCGCTAAAATTTCTAACTGATAAAAAACCAGAAAAAGGAAAAAGAGAAGCAGCCATAAGCAAAAATACATAAACCATCCCAAGCCTCTAGGAAAATATATAAGTCATATCTCCCACATATATGTGATGTGTGCGGACCAACAATCATTAGGTAAAGAAAAGCTCTAGTGAATCCCATCAAATGAAAGAGCACTTTTAGAAAGCACATTCACTACCATGTTACATTTCTGAAAAATATGAGAAATCCGGAAAAAGATAGAATCAATATACTGCAAAGCACGAGTCCAAGCTACAAAAACAAACCAAGGAACATGAAGAGACCTAGCAGATAACAAATGAAACACCGCCATAGAACCACATTCCAGCCAAATATGATTCCAACCAAAAGATTTAGCCAAAGCTTTGATCAACGCTCAAATTTCAGCCTCAATAGCATAACAAATAGGAAGAGAAGCCCAAAAATATCCTTTAATAAACCCTCTAAAATTGTGAACAACCCCCCCCCCCCCCCCCCCCTTAACCAGCCCGACCAGAACTACCAGAAGCAACTCCATCAGTATTAAATTTCAACCAACTTGGAGAAGGTGCATGCCAAACTACAGGAATAACCCTTGGGGCCTTTGCTGGGCGAGGAACCACCAATAAAGACTTTTAAATCTCCAAGTCTGAAACAAAATTATGCATATGATCATTATGGAGACCATTAGCTTTAAAAATAGATCTTCGGACAAAAATCCAAAATTGATAGAAATGAAGTCGCATCTTTTCAAATCTCAACTTATTACGAGCAAACTAGATTGCAGACAACCCAACAATAATAGCCGAAAGAAGGAAAAACCTAATCTGAGAACTCAAAGTTGAAACCAACGAAATAGAGATCAAACTTTCAAAAGAAGAAAGATCCAACCTGATACAAACATTTTGAGTAATAAGATCCTAAATAAAACGAGCATAAATGCACTCCAAAAAAGATGTTGCACATTTTCCCCAACCAAGCCACAAAAGGAACAACCAAAGCATAAATTGTAACCCAACTTAGTCAGATGATCATTAGTTGGCAAATGATTATGCAAAAGGCGCCATCACAAAAATGACCGAGAATGAGGAAGATATTTATCCCAAATAACATGTTTCCATTTCTACCAGATTTCTGAGCCAATTAAAAAATTATAATAAGCCTTCGAGGAAAAAACTCCATCCTGAACAATAGTCCACACCAATTTATAAGAAGAAATTGAAAGCTCAACCTTGGAAACCAAATCTACCATAGCAGGAAACCTACTCCGAAAATCCAAATAAAAAATCTGAGAACCGCTAGGATCCAAAAAATCTGAAATAAAAACTTCATTATTCCCTACAGGAACTGAAACAATATTAATCAAAATATCATCCACCCATCTATCCTTCCAAAACCGAACCTTACTACTTAGACCAATAATCCATTTAGCACAACCCATGATTTCCGGATACATATCTCTAAAAGCCGGCCAAACAGAAGAAGGAAGATAATTTTCATAACCTTCATGAAGCCGAGACAGAAATCAGGCTCTCAGGAAACAAAAAACAAAGGAGGCATCAGTTAAAAACCTCCAAATCATTTAGAAAGCAAAGCCTTATTGAAGAGAACCAGATTTTTCAAACCTAAGCCACCACAATGCAATGGCTTACAACAAGAATTCCAAGCTACAGTAACCTGCTTAGATTTATCCACAAAATCAGTACAAATAACATTTTGCATTGCAATAGATAAACTCTTAAGCAAAGCAGTAGATCATAAATGTATGCACAAACATAGAAGAAATGACATGACGAACTAGACAAATCCTACCAGCATAAGAGAGAGATTTGTTATGCCAAACTGAAAATTGAGCAATAATTCTGTCAGTAGTATCTTGAAAGTGAGAAAGCTTTGGAGCTCCCAAAAACAGAGGAACACCGAGATATTTAAAAGGCAACAGACCAATATGCATACCCAAAATATTAGAGATCCTCAATTGCCGATCTCTAGAAACACCCTTACCAAAATTAACACTAGACTTGTTCCAATTAACCTGCTGACCAAAAAGCAAACTATAATGATAAAAAATGGCTTTAATTTGCTTTATGTTAGCCAAAGAGCCATGACAAAACAACAACACATCGTCCGCATACAACGAATGAGAAGGAGCTGCAATATCATTAACCCTAATCAGCCGGAGTTTATAAACTGCGACAAGCTGCAATAATCATCTGCTCAAATAATCCTCAGCCAATCTAAAAGGAATAGGCAATAAATGATCAACTTTATGAACTCCTTGAGAACAAACAAAATAACATTTCAGAGAGCCATCCAATAAAACAGAAATACGAGCATAATAAAAAATAGAGGCAATCCAATAATGAAAAAGTTGGAGAAAATCCAAACCTATTCAAAACCTCCAAAATGAAATCCCACCGCATGGAATCAAAAGCTTTCTGAATATCAATCTTCAAAGCAATATTTTCCTAGCGAACCTTATGATTCAGAAGATTAACACTCTCCAAAGCAGCAACAATATATTCTTGAATATTTCTCCTCCGGATAAAATAAAAATGATTATCTGAGATCATACGACTGGTAATGGCAGCAAGACGATCAGCAAGCAATTTAGAGATAATTTTAAAAAGAAAATTACCTAAAACAATAAGTTTGTATTGCTCAATAGTATTAGCCTTAGGAGACTTTGGTAGAAGAACCATGAAACTTGAATTGAGCCCTAGAAAAATCTTACCAGAAACAAAAAAGTGTTGAATTGCAACAACAACATCCTTGCCCACCACCTCATAACAAGCCAAAAAGAAAAAAGCCATAGTAAAACCATCCAGACCTGAAATGTTGTTAGGATCCAAAGAAAAAACAACATCCCTAACCTCAGTGATAGAAGGAATCGATACCAACTCGGCATTTTCATCAAAAGTAACAATAACAACAACAACAACAATAATAATAATAATAATTGAAAATAAGATAAGTCCAAAACCCATTAGGGATTTACTTAGAAAAAGAAAAGGTATGCAAAAAAAATCAACCGACTGATCCAATCAAATCCAACTCGTTTAAATTAGTTATTTTAGTGTTATTTGATTGGATCAATTTTAAAAATTCAAAACCGACAATGATTAGTTCGATTGCTAAGGTTAAAAACCGATACAACCAATTCAAACCGAACCGATTATATTTTAATTTTTAGAAAAATATTTTTTTATTATATGGGTTGTTTTTATTGGTAGATTCACAATTTTGTTGTGAACATACATACATTAAATTATTTTTTAGATAAGGGTCAGGGCATTATCTCTTTTCTCTAATTTTATCTCTCTCCCAGTGTAACTTATTTTCTTTTATAATTTACGTGTTAGTTTTTGAAAAAAAATGATTTTTTTAAATAAAGTTTAAGCCCAACAAATTTTTAGCACAAAAAATAGCCAAAATCTCAAAGATTCAAAGTTAAAAAGCTCAAAAATTAAAATGTCAAAAATTTTAAAAAATTTAATTGCAAGTCCAAGCCAAACCGATTAACCAAACCGATCCAATCCAGTTACCAATTGGATTTGATTAGATTGGATTTGATGTATAGATTGGATTGGATCGGTTTGAAAAAACAAAACCGATTAGTAATTGGATTAAATTGGTTATTTCCAAAATAAATTGGTTTCAAAACAATGAATAACCCTAAGAAAAAGATATAAAATTTTTTTGGTCTTATGAGTTACCAAAAAAGACAATGATTTCAATGGATTTCATTATTATTAATTAAATAAAATTTTCAATCCTATTATTGGAAAGTCAAGGCCCAGTAAATGAGTTATTCTTATTATGCCTAGTCCACACAATCATTTTAACAGAAAATGCTAATTACAATTGTTGAAATGCGTAATTAAGCAAAATCAAGTTTTATTAATTTATCCCTAACCAAACAACATAAGCAAGAGTAGAACAAATAAAGCTGAAATTTTTTGTTCTTTTAAATAATTATTATGCACTATGATAAGTACACCAAACAATAAAACTGTTGATGCATAAAATCGCATTAATTATCAATCGTGCACCCTCACTTTCCTTAAAAAGCATCCGCCTATTGTTCTATGTTACTTAGGGGGCAGTATGAGATGGATCTATGAATTTCTGTATTTCTACTGGATATGCAATACTAGCTATTTCGGTTGTAGAAAAGACGAGAAGCAAACCTGCTCACTTTTTTCCAGTTGTAGCAGCTCCGGCTGCTGCTCTAGATGAGATGGAGAAAATAACCCTAGAAGCGCAAGATCCGAGATTCATATTTGAATGAAAACTGGGCTGGTCCTGACTTTACTAACGAGATAAAGATACCCATCAACCAAGGCTTGGCACAAGCCATGCAAGAAGACAAAAAAGAACTTGAATTGGACACAAGAAAGATCTTAAGTAATCGAGTAGGAAACAGAAAGAAAAGAATAAGCCAGAATCAAATCTAGCTAAAAGAGACAAAGAACATAAAGGAAATAGAAAGATTTTATGTCTTTAGAGTGATTGAACACACTCGTAGCTCCACCCCTGTAGCCTATAAAGCATAGAGGGGAAGCGGGGCTAAAGAGGGAGTGTGCGAGCGACACAATGTGTTGCCTGTAAGAACTGGCTTTTAGTTTATTAAGGAGGTATCATTCGCACTCCCTCCTAGGCAGTGCTTACTCATTTAAAGTTTCTAACGGGAATCTTTCTTTGTTATATCCAAAGGCCGGGGGAGGGCTCTCAAACCCCTTTTAGTCAGGGAGTCATCGAAGTTTAGGAAGCGGCAAACTTTGATGACTCCCAGTCGCATATGCGCGCGTATAAAGAAGTACGTGCGTGTGTACTCACACCATAGTTCATGTAAAACAAACATTTGTTGGGTCAAACGAACAATCTATCACAAGACCCTATAGGGGAATAGAATTACTGAATAAATAAGAATGTGCTAGGTGACTAAAGACTGAGAACTAGGGCTAGGGCGACTCTTTCTATTCTTTATGAGGTCAGGTAGGTGAAGCGTCTGGCTTAGGGGGGCAGAGACTAAAAGCTGTCTCTTGAGCTCAGGTAGCTCATTCTTAATTGATTACATAACTTTAATCTAATTTTCATGCTCTAATCAAAGAGCAAGAGTTACAAGTTCTAGGGTGAAGGACTTTGACCGGCTTTACTTTTCTGTTTCAACACTCTAAATCTATCGCTGAAAGGCTCGACTTATTCTAACTCGACATTCTATTGTTGCAGCCTTGTGGCTTATTCTTCTTATTATTACTAGTTATCTAATAAGTAAGTTCTATAGCTCTACGTTTCCAATCCAATTTTGGCCTGCGATTATGTAATCAAGGTTGCCTTCGGAAGCGGTCGCTAGTAACCAAAGCGTATCATTCTCGAAACCACTTTTGTACTTTGCTTATATATAGTTTAGGTTATGCAATAGAAAGGGTTTCGCTTTGGATCCCCCTTGCTTGCAGAAATGAATGGATCGGAAAGAGAGCTGGTTTCTATTTATTTAAGCCCAGAATTGCAGGTCGGTTATTGAAACTATTTCCTTAACCTTCCCTACGAAAGTGTAAGGGCATTTTCAATATGGTGCCACCTTCTAGTACTCACACGTATGTGCAGGTACCTGCACTGGATACTCAAAAAATGTTCGTTTTACATGAATCGTGGCGTGTGTACACACGCACACATATGCGACTGGGAGTCATCGAAGTTTGGGGAGCGGCAAACTTCAATGAAAAAATGTTCGTTTTACATTAACTGTGGCGTGTGTGCACTCGCGTACTTCTTTATTTGAAAGCATATGTGATTGGGAGTGATCGAAGTTTGGGGAGCGGTAAACAGATGTGTGGCATGCGTACACTCACCTATGCCAATTTCATCTGAATTATAGGCCCCATCAAAATAAAGACTTCAACAGATGTGTTAGCATGATTCTTCCAAGAAGTTTGAGGTGGCCCCCAGCATTCCAACGGGAAAGACTTCAACATAAAAGTACATTTCCATTCTTCATGTTCCTGTAGCAGACATATGCTCGGTTGAAGCTGGATTTAGAATGAGACAAAGGATCAGCAGCAGTGCATATATTCTATTTTAAGTTATAAGTGGGGTACCTAAGACAAATGGGAGCCAGGTACACTCGTAATCAGCTCTAGAGAGAGGAGTTCCAGCTAAAACCCAGCCAACATCAAAGAAGACCTATTGTCATCTCTTGACCTAAAGTCATTTGCTAGTCCAATATTCCACCTTGGGGAATCTTATCAATGAGAGGCCTATAGTCTCTGGTTGTGAATCTAGTGGAAATAAGGGGCACTCTAAGATACTTGATGGGCAAGGTCGATCTGCAATTCTGAGCTTTAGAAAGGAATTGACTAGAGGGTTGTATCTTTACTTAGTCCCCCCAAGGGGGATTTAAGGGGGTAACATACCTTAACTAACTACAACAGGAAACCGTTGGTAGAAAACTATGAAAATTAGCTTTTCAAAACAAGCAAAATCAGATCAGAAGGCCAAAGTATGGGCTGAGAAATTGGGGCAATGATATGTGCGTACATAACAAAGGAAGACAAAAGCCCATTAATATGGGGAGAGTATAACAAAGAACAAATATTGGAAATAGCAGATAGCGCAACAGCTCGGTGTGTAAGGGGACAAGAGGTAGCAGCTACCTTGTAGCCGAAGATTGAGCGCATCGAATGATGAGGACTCTGAAAGTGAGCACTATTGGAGGGGGGAGTGAAGCGAACTCCTCAACACCGAACTAATTAGCTCAAACTCACCGAAGCTACCATGTCAGAAGAGAGAAAACCTTCTTACTTGCTCCAAATCGAGTAGGGTATTCGGGTTACATAAAGGAAGTTCTCTCCATATTCTCATTGCTGGAGAAGTCATAGTGCTAGAGCCTAAGCCTTGTGGTTCAGATTGTCATATTTGATACAATCTTCTTTCTCAATCTTTTGTCGTATTAGAGATTATTGTGATTGATGTGATCGGTGTGTGCTATTGGAGTTAGACTCAACAATTGACTTGCCTTTAGTAGTTTTTCGCACAACTTGTACCTACAAACATTGTTAAAAACTTATATTAGTTTTGCAATATTTAAAGATATGATAAGGAACCAAATAAGTATTACATTAATAATTACCTCATTTCCCGATAAAATGACCAAAGATTTTGGCCAAGCAAATAACGAATCCAAAGCTTCTCCTACTGAAACTATGGCATAAGAAAGGATAGGTAGTTGTGCTAAAGGATCAATCACCACATGCACATTAACCCGTAAATTGTCTCTTTCCAATTGCACTCCATGGCATATAGCTTGAGGATCGATTGTAAGAAACATCCTTACATAAGAATCATATTATCAAGTGTGCCCACAACAAGCACGCATTCTACACCCTAAACTATATAAGAAAAAAAAAACTGATGTTAGAAAATAATAAAAGATATATGACTCCGTAAAATGAAAAATAATTATTTCCGGTTCTGTCATAGGTGGTGATGCAGTAGGAGATGGTGCCATAGGATTATCAGAAGGTGTCGGTGTTGGTGAATGTATTCTTACATGTACCTCAGCATCAACAAAAATCATCTAATTATTGTTAACAAACTGATCTAACATCATCTCTGGAACTTTTAAATCAACCAAACACTTGCAAAATTTCATTTTTTCTTCTTTAGACAAAGTGTTGCAAAAAGGTGGAAGAGAAAAGTGGAAGATAAGTCATTTTCTTTTTTACTAGAAGTGCTAAATCTTTTTTCAAATTCAATTCTACGAAATCCAATTGAGCATTAAGTCCATCTTTTATCTGATCAGAAATGTTAAGTAAAATACCAACGATACTCTCACATACATTTTGATTTCGAAATGGATGATGACTACGAATGAATCTTTTATGTCCATAATAACTTATTTTCATCCCATGTTTTAAATTTTAAGCACAAGTGCCCTCACTACAAAATTGGACAAGCAAAATAACCATTGACAACATGATCAGACAAGTCACCATATGCTGGAAAAATTATTGATAGTCCACAATAATACTGCATTCATTGTGAAGTATAGTTTCCTGTACGCATCCTTAATGTTAATACCTTTAACCCACAACTTTTTTAAATTACCAACCAATAGCTATAAATAAACATCAATATGTTCACCAAGTTGGCGTGGTCTAGAAATTAATGGAGTCAAAATTATAAACTTCTACTTCATACACATCTATGGTGGAATGTTTTATGTAACTGTAAGTACTGGCCAACAATTATATTTACTACTCATATGCTTGTGCACATTAATTCCATTTGCAACAATTCCAATCCTTAATTCATTAGCAAAATCAGATCACAATTGATCAACTAGCTTTTACGATGGAGAATTTGTAAGATGCCTCAACTTTCCAACTTCAACCTCCCTCTCATTTGCATGCCAAGTTAAATTCTTTCTTGTCTTAACACTTTGAAATATTCTTTGAAAAAGAAGAATGAGTAGAAAATATCACGACACTTTCTCTGGAACATTAACACATTTACTTCCATCGTCATTGGACTTCCATCTAGATTCTCCACAAATAGGATAAGATTCAAGCTCTTCATATTGTTTTATATACAAAATACAATTTTTCAGACAACAGTGTATTTTCTCAAAATACCCAATGCAGTCAATATTTTTTTTTACAATCTACATATACACTGGGAGAACATTATTAATCGGTAGATTTCACACAATAATTTAAATAATTCAAAAAAACTTTTGTCAGAAAATCCATATTTTGATTTCAAGTTGTACAATTTGATCAAAATTGATGATTTGGTAAATTATATACAATCTGGATACAAGAGTTTTTCTGCGTCCCTCAACAAACTCTTAAATGTATTTGGGTTATCCACAAAGTTGTCATAGGCAGCATACATCATGTCAATATTATCAATAACATCTTCATCTATGCCCACATTAGCATTGCTTTCCTAACTTTTAAAAAATCAATATCTTTTTCCAAATCTTCTACGTACAAAATCCATCTACGGTAATTTGTATCAAACCTTTTAAAAAATACATGTCATATAACTTCCTCAATAGTGTGAATATATAAATTTTCACATTCCAAACAAGGACATGGAATTTTACCATCACTATTCATACTCTTCTCACTAAATTTCATAAAGTTATTTAAACCATCCTCAAATGATTTTGTTCTCTTATCCATCTTTATCCATTATTTATCACTCTTTATATAAATCTACGCAAAGTTAATGTACGAAAACATATTCTTATACTTTATAAAAATAAATGTAGACTATTAGAAGTTATGTTATATTAACTAAATAAATTAAGTTATATATATATATATATTAAAAGCCTATACAATTAAAAATGCTAATATGATGGACATTAGATGGCATGAACTACTTACTAATATGATGGACGAAAGTTCGTCGTATTTGCATATATATTATACTAATTCACATTTAGCCCGTCGCGTTTATCAATATATATTTTATATTAATTCACATTTACGACGATATATAAGCCTGTCGTATTAACATACATATTGATGAACAAAAACTATAAATATGAAAATCAATATCAACTCATATGCATGGATATTTATACTTACAAATTGAGCTGTCAATTGCTAAGAAAAGCTTAAAACCACCACCACCGACGACACAAACTCGCAGCCACCCAATTAGCCTATCAAACTCAAAACTGCCACCAACGGTGACACAAAGCCACAGCCACCCACACCAGATATGCTTCTCAAGTTCGAAGCCGCCACCACCAACAAAGCCTATCACACTAAAAAAACAAGAACAAATGAACAAAACATTGTCAAAATCAAGACCTGATCAAACTAATAGGGAAAAAAACTCATCGAAGTATTATGAAACTCATCAGAAAATCACAAAAAATCAATCAAAACATGCATATTACAAGCTCAAATTTTAAAACCGAAAAACTTAATTTCAAATCATAATAAACCATTTAATGGAACTAAAAGTAAATACATTACTTACATATAGCCTAATGAAACAATTTTAATTGGTTTTTGAAACTAAATGACGAAGAATCATGCAAGGGTTTGAAATTTTGCAGTTTGGCACCGTCGTGAAGGTAATACAATTTTCGTCAAACGAAGAAGAATGAGAGGAAACCCTAATTAAAACAGGGTAAAACGGCACCGTTTCCATACACGACGCACATGTGCGTCGTGAATGGTATGAGTATCCACGATGCACATGTGCTTCGTTAATGGATAGGTAAAACATCATTGTTTCCATTCACGATGCACAATGTGAATTATGGAGAACAATATGAAAAAAAAAAAAGTTACAAATGCTTTAAAAAAAACGTAAAGCTAATTAAATCAAACTGCTCAAATAATTGTATTAACTATGGAAAATAATATAATTAAGATGTTACAGATACCTTTAAAATCAAAGGCTTTTAAAATAAAATTTCAATTAAGAACACATTAAAAACACTTGACTAGTTAAAGCAAATTTTAACGAAAATTAACTAAATAGCCTATGTTGTAGTTGTGTGTTGATCAATAAATCCCTTTGCAATATTGGTAGAGCTTTAATAAATATGCAAGGAAATTCCTAGAATGTCTATTGGGCTTCTTATGTAAGACTAATATCAATTTTAATTTCAATACCATTTATTTATAATTGAAAAAATTTAATATATTCTCTTTTCTCAATAATGTGGAACAATTATATTTTTCATATTCAAAATAATACTTAAATAAATTATAATTTGAAAAATTAATATATGATCAAAATAGTTACTACCAATTAATTTGATTTTAAGGCTTTGAAATGGATACTTGCTAAAGAAAATAATAGCTATTGGGATTCTACGAAACATGTACCTGAGCGGATTTTCTACCCTAGTTTCTTCATTTTTTTTAATATTAAACATTCAGATAGTTTATCATACAAAAACTAAATAAAGAGTTTCACACATGATGGAAATGAACAAATAAAAATCTTCACAAATTATGTAATAGAAAGTGGTGTGGAGGCAAGTATTTATCTTTTTTTTATAAATAAATAAATTTATGTAATGATTAATCTAGATCATACAAAATAATTGTTGAAGGTTTGGTTATGAATGCTTGTTGCAATTTTTTTTTTTTATAATGATTACATATAAATTATCTCATTTGTTTTACTATAAAGATTTTGGGTTATGATACGAGTTGAATTGAAAATTACAATAGATTATAAATTAAAGGGGAGTGAGATTTGACACATACTTAGATGAATCGCGAATTTAAAAGCGTATCATCATTAGTTTTTACCAGTGGGCTAACTTTACTAATACCATATTTTTCATAATTGCTATAGGTTTTAAAATCATTTGAGCTAAAAAGAACTTTATATTATAATAACTAAAAAGAACATGAGTTAATATTATAATTTTGATTTTCAAAATTTTACTAAACATTTAAGCTAGTTTTTTATTGTTTCGTAATCAATTTTAATGCTCCAAAACAACCCCTAAGAGGGCTTTAACAACTTATTTTATTTTATTTTTCTACTAATATAACTTCATCTAAATATTTTCATTCTACATAATTATTATATGTGCATGGCAAGAAAATTTAATTAACTCATACCTATTTTACTTGATACAGTTAAATACTAATATTTTTTGATGAAACAGTAAAATACTAATATATTTATGTGTATATCATTACATTTTTTTTGGTGAAATTGAATCAGTATTACTTTATTAGTTAATACCTTCAACATTTAATTTTAAAAATATTTTATAAACAGTGAATATAAATCTTGAACGATGCACTTACTAAAACCACATTTTTCTGAATAAAAAAATAATAATAATGCTACAAGTACTAAAATATTCATCAAATTTATTTATTAAATAATATTTTAATTTATTTATATTTAAATTATATAAATATGACAATACAAATTAGGTATAAATAATTTTGGTAAGGATTTTAATACTTGTAATATTACTGAAATAAAAAATTTAACACTAATTTTTATTATGAGTGTCTACAGGCAGAAAAATTAGTTGACCGGTGAGAAAAAATTGATTTAACATTAATTTTTGTAGTGAGTGTATTCCATTCCCCCAACGCCGGACCGGCTTTTGGCGCGAAAATGTGATCCCAAATTTTACAATTTTCGAGTTAGGGTTTTCAGATGGTACTGTAACTTGGACTTTCCTAAGCAACAATGTCGAATTTCTCAGACCAGCTCGATGAAATCAAAACCCTACTTTCTTCAAACATCAAAACCAACAAGTCATTCGCTTACTCAACCCTCTTACACCTCCAAGAACAGTCCAGTAATACACAAGCTTCAATTCAAACCCTGGCTGAAAGTTCTCAGAGCCTAATCCCTCCGATCGTTGCTGATGTTCATGATGAAGAAGAGGAAATGTGCGTTAAAAGCTCACAAGTTCTTTTTATCATTTATCTTTTATATATTAGGAGTATATTAGCGTTTTTATATTCTTGCTGGAAAATGAAAAAGGAGAAAAATTTAATAGATTCTGGATTTGTCTCAACAGTGCAGCTCAGGCGTTGAAATGTATGGGCTTCATGATTTATCATCCGTCCCTTGTTGCCGCTGTTGCAGGTATGTGGAACCACTGACAAGTTGCTGTTTTTGTTTTCATTTTCGGATATAATTTCAATAAGAAAAGTTTGTTATGGGTTTTGTTTTTTCTTTTCCGGAGGATATATTATTACTTTGAGGATTTATGATTCCCAGTTAATGCTTTATAGCTGACCATGCTTTTGCATAAGCTGTCAAAGTAGAGGAAGCACCTAAATAAGCATTTTAGGTTACAATTTGTCATCAGCAGATTTTAGATTTTGTTAGTTGTTTGCACTCTGAATTTCTAGCTTAGCTGGGATTCATTAAACTACCATCATGGCTATTCAGTTACTCTGCATTTTTACTTATATATCTCTTAGAAAATTTGTTGTTATAACCATTCTTTTTCTATGTTTCCTAGTCAATGAAGCCAATTTGGTTTTAGAGTCGCTGGTTAACCTCATTACAACCACAAAAATGAAGGTAATGATCTGTGTTCTTAAAAAAAAAAAAAATTACTGAGTTTTTTATTTTATTTTGTTTTTCCCTTTATTTGTTTGTTTATGGATCTAAATCCTTCATCTCTTGATTGCAGTCAGTTTGTAATTTAGGAGTGTGGTGCATATCTATACAACAGTTCAATAATCAGCTTCTAGCTTCTCATTTCCATTCTCTCTTGCAAGCAGTTGTTCATGCCCTTGACAATCCTTTTGGCTCTTTGTCAACGACATTTGAGGCCACGCAGGTGCTAGCTCTTGCTCAGTTTTTTTTCTTATTATCCAAACCATGAATCTTATAGCTCTTAAAAAATCCATAATAAAAAAGCATACCTACCTGTATGTTTCTTCTCTCATAATACGTCATTTTGTTGCACTTTCTAGTTTCAAGTTAATAGATTTGTGAATTTACAACTACAAGGTTTGCAATAGTCTTACTCTGAAAATTGGCCAGTAGTTTCTGCTTGCTCATTTTATGCTACCATGACAGGCTGTGATGAGATTAGCAGTTCAATTAGATGATAAGATGAGAGACTTTTCACATGTATGGGTTCCTCCAATATATAGAAGACTTCTTAGCTATGATAAGAAGGAGAGAGATATGTCAGAAAGGTGTCTACTGAAGATTAAATCTCTAATATTACCTCCTCCACTAAAACTCTCCAAGGTACTAATATGCCTATACTGTCCTAAATGTTTTTACAAATAATTCTTGAAGTAACATTATTGATGTAACAGGGTACACTTATGGAGGACAAATAGGGCATGTTTGAGATATGAGACTGGCCTAGATTGGACTTGACTGTATTAAGTCTAGACCAAACAAATAGGGTTATTTTACATTTAGCCAAATTTGATTGGACATGAATTCAAATAGTCCAGTCTAGTCTTGTCCTGCATTCCAAATAAACCTTCAGGGCCTGTTTGGATCGCCACACTGGACTGGAGTGTGAGTATAGAATTAAACTATATTGGATGAGATTGGATTGAATTGGATAGGATAGTTTAGTACTATAACTTGTTTGGAACACTAACAAAAGTTGGATTGGATTTTAAAATATAACTTTTTATTTTGATTAATTTGTAATATAAATTTAAAATAAAATGATTTAAATTTTTTTTTGGACTTAGACAAGCTCTATTGCAGTTTTTGTGAATTTTCACACCGGTCTACAGTTGATCAACGCCGGTCAACGGTTGGTCAATGGTGGTCTGAGGCTGGTTAATGGCTGGTCAAAACCAATCAAAAGCTGATCAACACTGGTTCAATGGTTTCTAATGAAATAGTCCCATCTAAACCCATGTTTTTCAATGGGATAATTAATCCAGTTGATTAAAAAATGATAGGATAAGGGATGGACTATTTACTGTCCAGTCCAATGAGAAATGGATTTGCGACAAACATGCGACTGGATTAAACTTATTGTAGGCCAGGTCATTCCAATCCACTGCAGCGATCCAAACAGATCCTTAGAGAACAAATGTAGTGCCCTCAATTTAACTCAGTAACTCTGTTTCAATTGTTATAATTTTTCCACTAAATTATTGTTAAATGAGATTATAATCAGCTTTTCATGTTTTAGATGTCGTACATTATTGCAATTGACATATATTGCCAATTTGTACAAACTAAATGTTACTTCTAGACAAATTTTCCCTTTAGTTATCCTTGTGAATACTTGTTGAAATTCATCAAATGCAACTTTTGTTTGTAACATAAGTAAGTAATTAAAGAAAAACCTAAAATCCAAATCTCAGTTATCAAACTGTCAGTTTAGGGTAGAAACATAAGGCTTTTCCCTTTATCTAATCTTGATAGTGATGTCAATGAGTTGGCATTGAGACATCATGTAATGCCCTGCAACACTTTATTGGCTTGTTACATAATCCATGGTAGATACTAACCTTTTTGTTCTCCTCTTAAGCAGGCACTTGTTAAAGATATGAAGCAAAATTTGCTCACTGGAATGAAGGATATGCTTTGCCATGGTATGAAGGTTAAAGCCATTATAGCTTGGGGATGGTTTATCCGCTTACTGGGATCTCATGCTTTGAAGAACCGGCATTTAGTTAATGATATGCTGAAAATTCCTGAGCATACATTTTCAAGTCATGACTCACAAGTTCAGAATGCTTCACAGGTATTTCTAAATAGTTGATCATGTTTTTTAACAAACCTGGAATTTCCCATTATTCATAATATTGTCTCATATTTTGCAAACAGTATCATATATGCTATATCTAACCAGCATGGTATCTACTCTGATTTTGCAGGTTGCCTGGGAAGGACTAATTGATGCTCTTATATTCCCTCCAAAACTATCTTGCAAGACATTTATGAAAGAGGAAGAAGGTGTGAAACAAATGGGGACATCGAACAATAAAAATAATGAGATCGAAGCAAATGGATTCTCAAAAAGCATAAAGCTGATAATGACTCCTCTAATAGGAATTTTATCAAGTAACTGTGATGCAACTGTTCGCTCATCCTGCTTCAACACATGGTGTTATCTTTTACATAAACTTGATTCCTCTGTTAATTGTCCCTTAGTGAGGAAACTGGTATTACAGCCCATCTTTGAAGCAGTTTTTCAAATTTCTCTTGATAGTAATAGCAACTGGTTATGGAATCTGTGCATAAATTTGCTCGATGATTCTATATTAGCAAAATGTATAGATGTGGATCATGAATCATCCCTCCTGGTGAGCCAATCTCCTGGATCCTCCATGCATGGTCCTTTCATGTCTGGGAAATGCTCATTGAAGCTATATCCTATTAAATGGTTGCCATGGGATCTTAGTCAGCTGGACTTCCATCTAAAGATTATTGACATTCTCATCCATCAAGCATCAAAGACAACCTTCCACCATGAGAACAGAAAAGCAGCATTTGATGCCTCCTTAAGGTTATTTAGATCTGTTTCAAAAGGAGTCCAGTTGGAGTTGAAAAAATTGTCCACTAATTATGATGATGTTACATTGTGTTCTAAGACAATATTAAAGTTCATAACTAATTTATATGAAGAAAATTTTGAAGGCAGTGACAGAAATGACTTGCATCATATTTCCTTTCAGTATGTAGAGGTTGTAACTGAAGAGATTGACCCTGCTATATTGGATTCCCCTCTCTACAAGGTGGCACTAGACCTCAAATATATCAAAAGTCTGCAATTTGTTAATGACATTGAACACGCAAAAGATTTGGCTATCTGCCCTATTGCTTACATGGATATGGTTTCACCAATGGTGTATTTAACTGCATTCTACTTTTGTGTGGTGGTTCAATCAACTTCAAATATGCCCAAAACAGATTTCATTCTGCAGGCAATCCAGAAATATTTTAAAATTATGTTATCATCTTATGATCCTGTGGAAAATTTCATTGTCATTATTGGATTATTGTATGAGCACACTGGGCCAAGCTGCTTAAGGATGTGGATAGCAATGGTGAAAGTTCTGAAAGACACTGTATTTGATAAGGATATTCCGTTATTTAAGATGGAGAACCACCGCTCATTTTTTGCCACAGGCCATCTGTTATCTTACCCATTTTTCATATGTTATTGCCACCGGAAAGGCTCGATGTCATCAAATATTGGTGACTCTGTGGAAAAATCTTTCATTTTGGGAGAGGAAAAACTCGAGCTTGAACAAATTCTTGAAGTGTGGAAGTCACTTTATAGTTCTTTATATGCTCCACAGTTCGAGTGTTTTTCTAGTAACAGTTTCTCTGAGGACTTGTATAATATGCTAGGTAGGTGGCTTGAGAAGTATACTAGCATGCTTGAATGTGCCAATGATTTAAACCTTAAGGATCTGGATCTTGATCTCATTTCCTTATATGGTGGTGTTGTGATATATATCTTGGAACAATCCCAGTCTTCAGAAGTAAGTTCAGATGAAAACAGGGAATATAGCAGTGACGACAAGATACCAGGTGGCATGACCAGCTGCATGACATTGGTAATTAGGTAGGTGAAAACATTCCTTGCTAGAACTGAAGCCATGGTTAGTTTGTAAGGCATTTTTTAGAGGACCAGGTAGACCTGTAGTGTTCAGGTTTCAGATTCTCAGGCTGCCCTTTTAATTTGTTAGTACACTGTCAAAAATGTTACTTATTCATATCTTTAACAAAATTTAGATAAGCTGTGTATTCACAATTAACTTGCTTCAATGGGTCTAAATTATATTCTGACATCTTAAATGCTTCTTTTAATTACTTTAAAAATTGGTGGGACCATGGAATTTAGTCAGGTAATTTATTTTCTTAGAAGTCGTGAAGCAGGGTATTCCTACTTGGCTTAAATATCAAATTAAATGAAGTAACTTTTTTGGCTTTTGACACATAATACGAGTCGCTGAAAATGTATGAAATATATCTTATTTAATTATTATTGTGGTTATAGCAATCATCATCATCATTACTTTGGAAATGGAATTGTCTATCCGTTCATCTTTCTCAATTGCTGCTTCTCATCTTTCATGTGCTTTATTATACAGATTTATGAAGTTGGTGCAGACATGGATAGGAGAAGGCTTACCAGCTGCTATAGTTGTGCTCTCGAGGCAAGTCACAATAGCTTTTTTCTTATTCATGTTTGGATTTCTCCATTTGTAATCTCATCTCTATCTCCCTTTATGTGAGATTTACAGGGTATGTTCTTTGTTTGCAAGCATCATCAGTTGCCTTCACTTGAAGCGAGATATCCTTACAGTTGTTGAGGTTTGTATTTCTCATCTCTAATGTACCAAGGTTATTATTGAGTCAAAGGAAGAACAGAATGAAAGAGTGCAGAGACTGGTACCTCAACAATCATATATAGAAAGCACTTTTGCTGCCAAGCTTTGACGCCAAACTTTTAGTTATGGTCATAATTGGGTGAAAAAATTGAAAGCGTTACTAGAAGAAGTGGAACTCTGCTCTTATAAGTCTTAGAAGTAGGGAGCATGTATCCAACTCCTTGTTTATTTAGAACACTCTGTTTCGAGCACTTAGGCAATTAATGCTCTTTAATGTCTTTCTTGCTTCTTTTTTTTATTTATTTTTATTTTTTATTTATTTATTTATTTTTTAAATCAAACATTAAGTATTATAGAATGAGTCCATGAAAAGGAAGATGCCCAAAAGAAATGGGGCACAGCTCATCACATTCTTTATCCACTGAAAAGGATTTTTTAGAGCATGTTTAGTGAATTGGTAACCAAGATCTTCAAATTTCCTTTTAACCTTTCAAGCTCTTTTAGAAATGTTTAATTTATTAAACTATTATTTGATATTTGTTCATGATACCTTCCAGATGATGTCCTGTCCACTGCTCCAATGGCTGACACACAAGGATATGCAGGATGAGAGCACCAGTATTCGATTGCGACTTATATGGACAGAAATCCTTATTTGTTTACAAAGGAGTCAACCGCCAATAATCTTTGATTCTGCGTTGCTCAAACTCCATGCACCCCTTCTTGAGAAAACTCTTGATCATCCTAATCTGGCCATTTCAGAGTCCACCATAAACTTTTGGAATTCAACATATGGTGAACAAATCAAGTTGGATTATCCTCAAACTTTGCTTCATGCCTTAGACAAACACTGGAGGAGTGGAAGAATTAACCTCCACAAGAGGAGCCAAGTTCAAAGATATGATTCTCCACAAAAATACACAGTAAGTGCACATAACAACCGTTCAAAAAGGGTAGAATTGGTAAAGGATAGTCTGAATCATATTAAGCACAAGGAAATGCCATATTCAAGTTTGAAAAGGAGGTTAGAGCTGACTGAGCATCAGAAGGAAGTAAGAAGGGCACAACAAGGAAGGGGGATGGATTGTGGTGGACATGGCCCTGGTATCCGGACATACACAAATGTTGATTTTTCACAAGGGAATGAGAATTCTCAAGAGAGTCAAGAATTTGGAGTTTCAGAATCCATATTGTAGATGTTGAGAAGAGCTATTTAAATGTTCTACTAAGTTGACGGTGCTACAGAGGAATTAGGATTTAAGCTTGTAAGTGTGCCTTAATCCCAAAATAATTGGGCAGATGTTGTATATTTTTTATTTTAATTCATGTATATCCTGTAACTATGATTATATTTATCCTTATAATTTAATGTCAAATGTTGGACTAAAGAGTCCACACTCCTCACTATCGAATCATTGATGTGTTTGAAGCTAGCCCATGGTTCTGTTCTATTAGCAGGGGGGTGGCTCTATGTCTATAAAATCATCATTGGCTTAAAAACATAGAAAGCTGTATTTTTCTTCTGCCTTTTTTTTTTTTGGGGGGGGCGCCTATTATAGTAAAGTCCAGCACAATCAAAAGTTCAAGCACAAAATTTTGACTTGAGTTTTGCTGTCTAAGACTAAGCTTTCAAGCTAAGTAAATTACAATTCAAGTTAGAGCTGTTAATTAAGACCAGTTGCAACCTGTCAAGTGCTTGATTGGTTTTTTAACTGACTATGTAGCATTATAAATAGAAGATTTAGGTTTTTGTTTTTGTATCACAAATTCAGAGAGAGATTGTGAGGGATTGAATCCAGAGAGTTTAGAGAACTTCTTTGTAAGTGAAAGATTTTGAGAGTTTTTTCAAATTGTCTTTGTAAATTCTATTCAAGTAGTAATAGATTAAATTTTTTTTTCAAATAATTCTCTTTAGGAATTAGAGAATCCCAACAATTTAAAATACTTAAATTTTATTATGTGTTGGGAATATGTGAGTAGGAATGAAACTGACTATAGAAATATATAAATTGCAAATAGCACCATTAGGACTTAAATTTTATTATGAGTTGGGAATGTGTGAGTAGGAATAAAACTGACTATAGAAATATTTAAATTGCAATAGCATCATTAGGCCTTTTCTTTTTGTCACCAATACCAAAGTTATATCACATCGGCTACCTACATGCCTGAGATTATCTTAACTCTTTTTTTTTTTGGTGAATGAGAGTATCTTAAATCAGGCGTTTTGAATTCATTACCAATGTTATTCTTTGCAATTTCTACATTTGCATGCCAACACGTATAAGGGTGCAAAATAGGCTTCTAGAATTCCAAAGACATGAGGAAAGCGCTGTTACATTGGTAACCGTTACTATCTTTCTCCCAAATTCGGCACCCATAAACCACCATCACTCCCCATAACGCTCACTTACAACAACAATCTAAGATCCTCTTATATATAAGAGCACTGCTCATTAAGGTCCGAACTTACAAAAGAACACCCTAGCAATTTTCAGCTTCAAAGTACACAGTATTAACATGAGCGTCGGAGCATATTTAGCTAATATCACATCGTGTCCAAATTAAGATGTTCACATTCATACTATTTACAGGTTTAGGTTTCATAGTCACATATTGAAATTGGGTGGTGTGGAATTATGCTTCAACAACAATTTGTTAAGCTTTTGTAAATCCAAACTTGTTTATTAAATGGTTGTGTAACCCGTTAAGCTTAATCATAAATTTTATTTTTAATAAAATCAAAAGAGATATTAAAATCAAAATAGTCAATACAAATTATATTTAATTAATGGTTAGTAGTATAAAATTAATTATATTTACAAAATTAAATTTTAAATATATTTTTTTAACGTATGTAATGTTTTTTCATTGTTAACATCTTCTTCCATGAAGTGTGGAAGATTTACAAGTGAGGATCCTTTCATAACTAAAATTATGCAAGAAAAAATTGAAAAATACTGGAAGGATTGTAGCCTGGCTTTGGCTACAATCCACCAGTCAACGGATGAAGTCAGAGTTGGATCAATATTTGAATGAATCTTTGTTACCTCGTGTCCAAGAGTTTGATGTGTTGGGTTAGTGGAAATTGAACAAACTGAAGTACCCTACTCTTTCGAAGATGGCGCGTGACATATTATCGATACCAGTATCCATAGTTGCTTCTGATGCTTTATTAATTAGGTTTATCCTTTGTCGCATCCTAAGAGATCTTTCATATGCTTGGACATGATCTTAGTTTCTAGTATTACATTTTGATTGTTACATGTAGTTTCAGATGTCGAACGTGGCTTGGTGGTGCATAATTTACTTAAATGAGATGTACAAATTAATATGAAAATCCTGAATCTGCCCCCAAAGCCAGATTTAGCTCCAAATATTCTTTTTCCACTATCTCCTTTGATGCTGAGAGTGCAATGTATGCGACAGACAATTAGAAAGATTACAAGCCTTGTCAAGTAAAATTTCAGGAAATACTTGCTCTTCACTGAGCCAATAGAATAGAAACAAGAAGCCAAATCACATTGAAAAGGCATAAACCAAAAGGTAGAATTAATACCAGAAGAGCCACGTAACAAGAAGACGTTGGCAATTTGTATTAGTGGGCCCATGTCAATCTCTTTTTATTAATTGTGTTAAAATTGCTCCATCTAAATACCATATATTTATTAGTTATATAAAAAATCTTCAACCCATCTGTTTATAATAAAATACTATATGAGAACATCACAATTTTATCTAATAGTTATATATATATATATATATATATATATATATATAATTTTTTGTTTCATCCAGGAAGTCTCAGATTTTATTTCATCCAAGACGAGTATTCACGACGGGTAAATTTCACATTTACGATGGGCTTTATCTTTTGTGAAATAGAGAATTTTCACACACATATATATATATATATATATATATATATTATCATGCTGTTGTAAATTATACATTACAATTTTAAAATGTAAATTGTCACTAATAATCTACTATATCAGTTATAAATCAATGACAAAGCATCATTAATATTTACTACTAGTAGCGGTTCACATTTTAAAATTTTCAAATATACTTTATAATAGCTTAACTGTATATTTGTGTACTTATATATATGTATATATATTCCTTATTCACAAAGAGCATTTACAACGGGCTTTGCTTGTCATCATAAATTCACATTTATAGCGATTAAAGCCCACTATAATTGCCATTCCTAGATAATAAAAAAATTCTAAGAGTACTGGACCTTAGAAAACTTATATATATATCTACCATAAAGAAAAAAAAAAGTAGCAATCATATTTTATAATTCTACATCTTCAATACTTTAAGTATTTTTTTTTGGTAAATTACTTTTAAGTATATTTTTAGTCATGCTTCTATGATAATACAAAAATGAGTCAATTACATTGTAAGTATATGGATTATATCGGATGTTATAAATAGATACTTAAGCTTTTTTATTTTTACATTTTAGTACTCAAACTGGCCACAACATTGCACATTTAGTATATGTATCAATTTCTGTAAAAATACATGCATATGATAAGTATCTACTTATAACAATAAAAGTGTAAAAAACTCTTTAATTTATTTAAAATAAGTAAATAAAATACTAAATATAAAATTAAATTCAAAATAAAAATATATATATTTATATTTACATTATTTTATCATTACTTTAAATAGTGAATTATTATATATATATATATATTGGTTTTAAAAGTTAAAATAACGGGTTTAACTTCATCTTCTTCATCTTTTTCCTCATCTGCTAGTTCCACAATAATTTTTCTTCCCCATTCGTGTGACACCGACGAGCATCTTCATTGTGCAACTCTTTCATTTTTGGATCAGTTATTTACAATACTTATACCAAATCAAAGTCCAATCTTTAGGAATCCTTTTCCGATAACCTCTCACCGAAAACTGTCAAGCCCATCCAACCAGAATGAAGAACAATCAATGAATCCAGCCACAACCTCAAGAACTAGGGTGCAAGAACTTTAGAAATGGACTTAGGGGATCTAAATTAAGGGGAGAAAATGATCCTTTTTGCTCGACCTCGCCAGAAAATGGAAGTATGAACCAGTGGTAGGTGCTGGATTTCTTGTACTTTGCAGCAATTTTTGGGGATTTTTCGTCGAGATGTAATAATTTTTAAAATTGTCGCGCTTCACAATTTGTTTCCACATGCACTATATCACACTGCATTATTTGCACAATTTTTTTGGTTTTCTTCATATCATTTAGGTTTAAACTTAGCCAATTAGGTCCATAAATTGGTCTATTTGTGTTGTTGATACTATATCTAAATCTTTGTAATATTTAATAACCAAAAAAATAGAAGGCTAAAAATATGTGTCTAAATCTTTTTTTTCATGAGTTACATTTAGTCCGTAAATATTTCTTTTTGATCTGATGATACTATTATATCATCAAATATATATCTAAATACATATAGCATTTTTAAAAAAATAAATAAAAGCTGAATGGATTCAAGAACATCTTAGAGTAAAAATGTAATGCTCTGTGTGTCAACTAGAAGCTTTAATCATCATTACATTTTGACATCGGAAAAACACATATTGAGCATGATATGATAATTGTTGACAATGCAATCTTTGGCTTATAGAATGTTGTAATTTGATCATCAATTTCACTTTGACACTAGAATAGCACCTACTCAGAATAGTTTGTTAACTATTAATGATGTGTTTTCTGCCTTTGAGATTGTTGTCTCTTTCCATTTATTGAATAAAAAAAATAGGAATTGATCAGTCAAAAAGTTGTGTCCGGGAGTACGTATATCTATGTACTTATATAACCTAAATATAATAACATAAATAAAGGATATCGTCCAAGAAGAAACCACTGATTTGACACCTATTTTTTCAAAACTTTTAAAATATTTCTGACTAAGGTTTTATGATCAAAATTGCTTCAATTTCTACATGCGTGTAAGAATTTTGTGTAGATAACTTTTAAAATTTTCAGATTCACTCTATAAGTATAAATAATCACCTAGTATCATCTCAGTTTGATGATTTGGCAATCAATCTAAAAAACTCAAGCATTCAATACCTGAGTCTTGGACTCATGCAAATCCTAAACTCAGACAACTCCAGGGATCGAGCGGCTCCAAGTTTAAGCATCATTTTGGATATGAGTAACCGACTCCATTGGCAAGAGAAGAATTTGACTCGGGATTGTCATGTTTACAACGAAAAACAAAAAATATCAGCAACAAATCATATTTAAAATGATAATAACAACAACCAGTTATAACAAACAAAATAAAGTGTAAACGACAAAATCAAGGCAAAGATCTTCAAATAACATAAACTCTGGCATGTACTGATTTTCTGCAAATTTAAGTAAAAAATTCTATTATAAATACCTCAAAAGGTAAAGCAAAGGTACATTTAAATACACAAGATGAAAAACATTACACTCAATCTACTTTGAGTTTACTAAACATTTCATTTCATTTCACTGTCACTGACTTAAGCGTCGAAGTGCCTTTGGTAGGTACTACACCGATACCCCAAGGTTCATCACGTTCTTCATCTCTTTTGCAAATTTCACCCAATCATAAGATTCCACGTGGTGGTACAATTTTTGACATTAACTGTTTGGCGCGACAGAAATGGGACAATATTTAAGTATTAATGTAAGAAGCCATTGCTATCATTATGGGAAAAAAGCAGGTGTTCCATTCCTATCCTAGTAAAAAGTGAAATATGAGTCCCACACAAGAAAAAAAGTTAGAAAAGAAGACACTAGATCTGGGCAAAGAGGTTCAAAATCCTGAGATGGAGCAGAACATGAAGAAAATTCTCGACCCAACAGAGAGCCTGAAAACAACCTGCATCACACAACAGATGACCTAAAGCGGATAGTTAAGGAGGAATTCAAAAAGAGGAAGGGCATTGCTCAACAATTTGATCAAATATGGACAACCAACCTGATCCAAACACCCTGTAGCAGAAAAATTAGCGAGACCAATCTCCCTTTGAGCTTTACAGCTTTGAAATTCAATCTTTATGACAAAATGATCGATCCGATGGAACATCTGACCATATACCAACATGCAATATATCCAGTTAGTCTTCTGCATGGAAAAAAAAGAATTAGTGATGTGAAAATGTTCCCCATAAGTTTGAAAAGAGCAGCTCTTATTTTGTTCGACAGCTCGGAACCTGAGTCTATTAACTCATTTAAGGAGTTGGTCAACCAATTTGGTGTGCAGTTCGCATATAGCATAAATGTCAGACCATATTTTCACAATAGTTCAAGGTAAATCCGAAACTCTTAATACTTACACTCAGTGCTTTAGCAAAAATAAGGTACGAATCCAGAGCTACAATGATTAAGTTGTGGTTGACACTTTCTGGAAAAGCCTTAACCGATACAATATTTGGTACAACTCCTTCACAAAGACCGAGCTAGAGACCATGATCGATGTAATGTCACAAGCTTCAAAGTACATCAAACTTGAAGAGGATCAAAGGCTGAAAAGAATGGAAAAATCAAAATATGTCAAAAAAGGAAAGGCAGTAATGGAGGTAGCAGAGCCACGTGGAGTTCCAAGGCCGAGGCTAGCAGTAGATAATCCTCCAAGATTTTAGCGCCAAAATTTTGATTCGGATAATGACAATTTCATGTTTTACTTTTTGAGTATAACGCCATATATATAATGGTCAACCATCTAGAGAACAAAGATTATATCAGATATGCAAAGAAAATGGTCTTGGATCCTTGGAAACTACACAGCTACCAACCCTATCATGGCAACATACTTGGAAAAGTAAGGAAATTAACAAAAGAGTTCAAAAAAATTGAGGTAAAGCAACTTCCGAGAGAACATAATTGCCACATCAATGCACTAGCCAACATCGCCTCGTCCATTAAATCAAGTTAAAAATGAACTATCTCGATAGAGCTCCTATCAAAAAGAAGTATAGTAAAAAAAAGAAGAACCACCAGTTCTGAGCATAAACCAAGAGAGCAATAGTTAGATCAAGCCAATTCTCCAATAGATCTAGAGTGGAACCCTTCGAGCCGACAAATCCAAAGAATGGAAGATCAAGATGAAGGTAGCAAGATATTGTTTATTGGATGGAGAACTATACAGAAGATCCTACATGGGACCTTTGATGCGATGTCTCAGACCTGAGTATGCTCTCAAAGTATTAGCGGAAATGCATGAAAGACTCTGCATAAATCATTCAAGCAGCATGTCAAGGCAAATCATGCTACACGATTAAAACTGGCCAAAGTACTCAAAAGCGATAGAAAGATGGGGGAAAGATCTACCATAAGTTCTATGGGCTTAAAGATTAACAGTTCGAGCCTTCACGAGCTTGACACTGTTCTCACTCATTTATGGAGCCAAGGCATTTTTGCCAACACAAGTTTCAGTAAAAACAACAAGAACAATTGAAAGCCTTGATCAGCATAAGGATCATCTATTAATAGAGAGATTGGATAAAACAAAGGAAGTCCAAGAAGCCGCACCGATTAGAATCGGACAATACTAACATATTGTAGCCCGACATTACAACAAAGGAGTAAAACAAAGAAAATTCCAAGTCGGAGACTACGCGTCAAGAAAAGTATTTCAAAATACATAAGAAATTAACACAGAAAAGCTCGGGTGGAATTGGGAAAGGCCGTATCAAATAAAAGAAATAGTGCGACATGGAGCATACAAATTGAAAATCATGGAAGGAAAAACCATATCAAGAAACTGGAATGCAAAAAATCTAAGAGTTTATCATGCAAATTCATTCTTTTAAGCATTTATTTATTTCATGATATGAATAAATTTAATTTTCAAATAACTGATTTCATTTTTTCATTGGAAAAGTAGTTACAAAACTCTTCTGTAGGGAGCATATTACAAAAGCCAAATCATAGGGTTTTCTTAAGTGACCTTGCCACGTCTACATATCGACCAACCAAGATGGGAAGAAACTTCCATAAGAGCAAAAGTCCAAGGAGGAGATGAAGCCTCCATGACCAAAAATTCACTGACAGATGGTTCGAAGACAAGACTCAAGTGAAAGACCTAATAACAATTGCTAGGACATTCACTTGAGAAGGTAGCAACTGACGACAATGAAAATGATGACAAAGAAAGAGAGAGAAAAATAAACAAAGGTCACATGTACATGCTTCCCCGAACTTATCCATCGAGAAAATGTTATCTTGCCTCAAATGGGAAAATAACATATCGAAATCAGCATGATAGGCATAAAAAAGTTACTATTTTTATGTCATATTTTATGTTGTATTTTTTCTACTTTTGATTTAATTGATAATGAAAATACTAATTTGCTGCATTTTCTATTTTTAGACAAAAAAGAATAAAAGCTGGAAATTTTTGTATTTTCTACATAACCTGTAGTAAATAAATCATATCTGAAGTTACAACTGGAATTTTTGTACAATCCTAGTTGCTAATGATTCCTAAAGGATCAATTCTATTAAATTTTGCTGCAACTAGATTAGCCAATCAGTACCAATTGATTTTGAAGTTGGACATTTTTGGCAGTTGCGACATATTTACTCTTGTGCAAAAAAAATTGACATTTGAGTGCCTTTCTGGTGTCCAATTTTTTGCGATCAATATATGTCTGGAAAGCTAAGATATAGTAAGAACTTTTTCTTTGGTCATCCAAAATGTGCTTGTACTATGCTTGACAAACATTGAAGATATAAAAAAAAAGTGTATTTGCCAACTAAGATGCAACCTAAGCATGGATGATTGGGATTGTCACATTATCACTCTCCAGTTAGATGTATTATTATTGCCACATCACATGCCACTTGAAAGTATAGAATATTCCAATATTAATTGGAGTATTAATGGGAGAGAGAAAATAGACATGGAAAGAAGACTGCAATAATGAGGATATATAGATCTTTCTTTCTTAATGTAATTGGGAGTGTGACATCACATTAAGGGCACCAGTTACCTTTATAACTCCACATGGCTGGCCACTTAGAGAAGTAATAGAGAATATCTTGATTTTTATCATTATTTTGATTAGCTAATTATCTATTACCTTATAGGATTAGAAGTAGGGTAAAGATAAAATTCTAGGATTTTTTCCTTGCTTTGCAAATATTTTTCCCGCATTCTATTCCAATAAATACCCTACACCTTTCTCACATTCTATATGTTATTTTAGAATCTCATTCTACACCACTCTAGACACAATTGAACACAAGTATCAAAAGTTTAGGGAGACATAAGTTTAGGCTACATCAAAGAGAGAACAATGAGGAATTTAGGTCGGCCTTGGAGGAATTCAACCTTACTTTGGAGGCATATTTTGAAGAGCCATTGGATGAAAATCAAGAGGAATTTTGGCCAGCCTTAGATTTACTTTCTTTTCTTCTTCTTTTTGTTATTCATAATATGTTTTCTTTTGAATTATTTATAGCTATTACTTTGAACATGAGTAGCTAAATTTCTATAAAGATTATAATGTATCTCTATTATAAATTTTTAGTTTTTAAAGCATGATTAGTTTTAATTCATATTGATAGTTAATATTTTATTGTTGGTCTTAATCCTTTCATGAAAAGATGAATGATTTAATATTATATTGGCTTAGGAATAAGAAATATAGTATTGTTTGCAATGAAATACATAGTAAATAGGGATATCATCATGCCTAGTGATACTTTAACAATAACTTATTGGATTTGCATGTCTTAGGCCTTAAATTTGGTAATTTAGATTGGGAAAGATTAAACTATCTTGTGCTTACTAGACCAAGATCATTGAGGGATCAACTCTTGGTTAATTTAGGTCTCACAAAGAAACTTGAGACCTTGAGTTCCAACAATTTAAATAATATTTTCATTTCTAATTTTAATTGTTGTGAATTTTGTGGGAAAAATCATGGGCGTATTAATTGTCAAGTTGAAAATCATTTTGCTCAATCTAGTGAATCTAACGATGTTAATTTTATAAGGAATTTCCAACAAAGAAACAACAACAACAACTCATTCACCAATACTTACAATCCAAGGCAGAGTTACTATCCAAATTTTTCTTGGAGGGACAATTCAAATATCCAAGGACGACAACAAAGATGAATCTATCAAATCCCTTCACAGAAACATAAACAATTCTAATCCTCAAATTTCTAAAAGACTTCTCAACCTCGACCTCGACCTCAATCTCAATCTCAAAATTCTTTTCCCTCTACTTTATCTTTACTTCAGCAATTTTTATTAAAAATGACTAAAAATACTAATGAATATGCAACTAACATGAATGCTTTTTTCAGGAGACCAATGCAACAATAAAAGGCTTAGGAATTCAAATAGGGAAACTTGCTCAATCTATCCAAAGACAAAAGGACACTTTCCCAACTCAAATGGAAATTAATCCAAAAGAGGATGTCCCAGTGATAGAATTGAGAAGGGGAAGAAGATTGGATGTGCCTCTTGTTTCAAATAAATTTCAACATACTCAAGTTCAACAAATTCCAAGCTAAGAGGAGATCATTCAATTAAAGGAAAGTGATAAAGTAGAATCGGCCAAGGAGAAGCAATTTCAAGGAATTTTGGAGAAAAAGACCAAATATGAAGCATGGATGGATGAGGATGATCTTGAAGAGGTTAATTGGACATATAATGAGGAGGTAGAAAGAAAAATGATAGTGAAGAGAAATATGACTAAGGAAAAGGAGACCAAACCCAATAGCACTAGGGAGTGTTAGTCGAAATTTTTGAAGATAATGATGAAGATGCTATGGACGTGGATGAACCAATTGAAGAATATGCTAAGAATTATGATGTAGCCCTATTATAAATATTTAGTTTTTAATGCATGATTAGTTTTAATTCATATTGATAGTTAATATTTTATTGTTGATCTTCATGTTTTCATGAAAATGTGAATGATTTAATATTATATTGGCTCTGAGGATAAGGAATATAGTATTGTTTGCAATGAAATACATTATAGATAGGGATATCATCATGCCTAGTGACAACTTAACAAGAACTTATTAGGTTTGCATGTCTTTGCTTTCTTTGTTACTTTGCTTTCTTAATTGCTTTCAATTCAAATTTTGCCTTTTCATTTGCTTTCACAAAACGAACCGACCAACCAATCAATCTTTTACTTTTAAAGTTTAATTAGCAATTGAATTACTTTCAATATTAGACACATTATTTTTCGTTGGACCTGTATTAGGTGTTTCTCTAAAAATCACTTTTTTACTTGTTATCTATGCACTTGCATGTAATCTAATTGACACTACAACACAACATCATTGGTACCAAAAAAGCCAAAATCAGGAAGCCTTAAAACAATGAAGCCATCAGCACTGGCATCACCATCACAACCTTTGTTAAAAATTGACTAATGCAATGGAGACACAAGCGATGATGATTCCATGACATTCAGGCATTGAAAGGCATAAAGCATCACAAGAATAAGGAAAAAGCAAGAAATCAAAAGGCTTGGCAAAAGAATCGAAACAACATATACTTATAAACTACAGCAATGGCCAAGATCAAAAAGTCTGAATCAAAATCAACGACTAAGGGCAATTAACATTTTCGATTCACAAAAAGGATAATTAATAAGCATTTTTAAGCATATCCAGATAGATCAAAGGTAATAATTATCCAAATCTTGTAAATATCATTTTTCAATTAATGCTTATTTGAAAACGTTGTTATGAATCCTAGGTTCACTCCAAGAAAATTGCGAGTAAATTAATTCAAAAAGAAGTGCATTAGTTCTTTCAAACTGATAGCCTTAGACAAAAATTTAGCCTCGAAAAGCGAGAAACCAATTATAGGTTGGAAAAGCAACAAGCCAACCTTGGGTTGGAAGAACGACAAGCTAGACATAATTGACTGTCTAAGTAGTCTTAGACTACTAAGCTACAAACTATGATTGCAACATGAGGCTCTTCTATAATCATACAGTGTACAACCCAAGTGTTTGACCTGCTGAGCATAGATGGTGGAAAAAGAAATTTTTCATGGCCAAACAAAAACAAGAGCTTGTACAAAAAATCAAGGCAAAAATTCTCCAAATAACTTTTTTATTAAAATTGAAAAAGTGGGGGGCCAACCACAACAGAAGAAATTATGGAAGAGAAAATTCTTGAAAAAGTTTCGAGGAATTTCATTAATTTCATTAAAAAGGAAAACTATCCCATTACAAGTCAAAGTCCAAACAAATGCAAAATTTACACATTACTGCCATTAGGGTTCTTCTTATCTGCACAGGATATGAAATAACAACATCAATTCCCCCAAGTTCAACTGAGGGATTGGAAGATTGAATAGGAGTTGCAACATCACGAGCAAACAAGGAATTGCCTCGTCATCCAAGTCAATGTCAAACAGTGACAACTTCTCCTTTTCAACTATCTCTGGTAAAGGTGACATTGGTGGTGATTTAGAGATGACGTATTTTGCCTTACATTCTTTGCGGTCCACTTTGATTCTCCTCACTTCTCCCATTCGATTGGAGAATCCAGAAAGCTTCAATGCCTTAGCAAAGTTCTTCGCATGCAAGATGACCTCATTCCCAGCTTCAATCGATTTGCTTGTCTTCTTGGCGAGGTAGCATTTCATGCTTTCGTGATCCCCGAGTAACCGATTGTAGTTGGCTTTCAAAGCCTCAAAATTAGTCTTCAAAGTGGTCTCCATTTTTCATGCTTTGACAAGTAAGCCCTTTAAATCATAAACATTCGTGCTAACAGATATGTTTTTCTAGACCATGTCAGAGTAGGCCTTTTTGACTTGGGATAGCTATTTCTGAAGATTCATGACATCCTACTCGTAAAAATAAATAATGAAGATTTTACAACATCCACTAGAAACAAACAACCAAAAGTCAAAGGGTGAGCAAAATTATAGGGAAAATTACCGTCATGTTCCATTAAGCCTCTTGACCACACAAAACCAATACATGAGTGGAAAAAAATTCATTTTCAATCGAAGGATTCTAAGACATAGCAAGCTTTAGTGCAGCATCAACGTTGTTTCGTATTCTGAGCCCTTTATGGAAAGTAACAATAATCTTCTCCGTTACACTCTCAGATCCCTCGGCGCTAGTTGTGGGAGGATCATTCGCATTAGTCCTCATCTACTTTTTTGGAGAAAGAGTTTTCCCAGCAGGACTAGACCTTTTATGGCCACTTACATTTATATCACGATTGGGAAGATCACGAGTCGAGCTTTCAACTTCAACAACCTCCGTCGTCGGAAAGTTTTTCCTGGGAAAAAGATCCTGACTCGGAACATTTTCTTTTGAAAAGGAAGCCTGACCTTTTATCAGCTTCTTCTTTAGAAGTATCATTTGAAGCTCATCCAAGGATGGGACATCCACTTTCTTTCCAGAAGATAAGCCAAAGTCAAGTACAAAGCAGTAAAATATATATACATATATGTATAATATTTACTAGCAAGATAAAGTAGCAATAAAGTTTGCTTTAATGAGAATTTCATATAATTTGCAACTAGCAACCTAAGCAACTTTTCAGCAACCAAATCCTACTCAACCGTTCTTGTAGTGAAAATTAGATTACTTGCAAGTGCACGAATCAACAAATAATAAAGTGGTTTTTAGAAAAAATTAAATATCAATCTTACAAAAAATAATGTCTCTAGAGATGAAAATAAATTTTATTGCCAATTAAAACTAGAAAAGTAAAAGAGTGATTGTTTGATTAATTGGTTTTGTGAAGCAAAGTAAGAATTAAATAAGAAAACAAAATAAGAAAAAAAAGTAAAGGCAGCAAAAGTAATAAAGCAAAAGTTTCAAAATATTGATGGAACAAGGATTATGACTTCACCACTATTAATCCTATTTAGTTTCAATAAATGACAAATTCATTAGTTAACCTCTCTTAACCTAAAGTGACCAATAGCTGATCCCTCAAACATCTTAATCTAGAAAGCATAAGATAATTAATCATCTCCAATGTAAACTACCAAATTTAAGCCCTAAGATATGCAAACTCAATGAGATTTTTTTAAAGTGTCTCTAGGCATGATGACAACCCTATCTGCCATGTATATCATTGCAAACAATATTGTACCCCTATCCCTAAGTGAATACATTATTAAATCATTCACATTTTCATGAAAACATTAAGATCAACAATGAAATATTAACTCTCAATATGAATTAAAACCAAACATGCATTAAAAATTAAATATTCATAATAGGGCTACATCATAATTCTCATAAAAATTTAGCTACTCATGTTCTTACAAATAGCCATCAGTAAATCAAAGCAAAACATATTATGAATGACAAAAAGAAGAAGAAAAGAGAAAAAAAAATCCCAAAGCTTATGGCTGCTGAATTTTTCCTCTTGTTCCTCTTTCAATTGCTTTTTCAAATATGTCTCCAAGCCAAGGTTGAATTCTTCCAAAGCTGCTGGCCAAAATTCTCCCTTCTCTAAACTCTTCTTGTTGCCGAAAATACCTCTCTCTAAACCTCAAGAATTGTGTCTGTAATAGAATGAAAAATAATCTAGAAGAACTCAAAACAATGTAAAAGAAAGGACCTATTTTTAAGCTCTAAGGTGTAGGGTATTTATAGGAAAAGAGTGCTTGTAGAACAAGGAAAAATCATAGAGTTATAACATTATCCTAATTCTAATTATTTGATACAATAGGAAATAAAATATTGATAAAAATCAAAATCTCCCTATTATTACTTTAATGGCCCACCATATGGGGATAAAAAAATTCAATGGTGCTCTCAAAATGATATCACACTCCCAATTTGATTAGGAAAGTAAATTCATATCTCCTTAGTAATTTATTCTCTCTCCAATTCTAATTCATTCTCCAATTAATATTATTGAAATAATGTGAACTTTCCAAGTGGCATGTGATGTGACAATAATAACACACCTGGTTGCAAAGTGATAATGTGGCAATCCCCAATCATCCATGCATAGGTGACATCGTAGTTGGCAAACACACTTTCCTTTATATTTTTAATGTCCGTAAGGTAGATTCCAAGTACATTTTGGATGACCAAATGAACTTAGAATTCACTAATTCTAAGTTGTAAAAGTTAGGTCTATGTCTTAGCTTTCCAGTAATATTTTGATCACACAAAATGAACACTGAGAAAGCACTCAAATGTCAATTTTTCCATACTAGTGTAATTATGTTTGCAATTGCTAAAAATGTTTATCTTCAAAATCAAATTGGTACTGATTGGCTTATCTAATTTTAATGAAAATTTATGCAATTGAACTTTGATGAATTATGAATCATTAGAAACTAAAATTGCACTGAAATTCTATGTGTAGCTCCAAATATCATTTATTCAATAAAGATTGTGCATAAAATATAGCAGTTTTCACTGTTCTTCTTTCTCTAAAAATAGAAAAACACAACAATTTAGTATTTTTCATTAACAATTAACTCAAAACTGACAAAAATCCAACATAAAATATGGCATAAAAAATAGTAACTTTTTATGCCTATCAACCGTGTAAGAAATTGGCTCAATGATTAGCAACGAATTGCAGAGGGAAGAGTAAAAAATTAGCTTGAGCTAAAAGAAAGTTGACATTGCGAGAAAATAAAACATCTTTCTGAAATCAAAATTTCATTCAATCCTAACTGGCTCATGTTTTCTCCAACAAAGTCATCCTAGTCATCCGAGATAAAGAAATACCTATCTTTCCAGTTTTTATCTCCGATTGAAGTTCTAGAGAATATTTTCTTTCGACAACAGGAATTCAACATATACCTATCCATCTCATTAGTATTCTCCTTCATGTGGTATCAGTTAAGCAAAATACAATGGTCCAATTGAAATCCATGAAGGTTTCTAGAAATTTGATAGCCAATATTGTCCTCCAACAATTGGCACGAGCTGGTTGGGCAAGGTCCAAGTAAGAAAGAAAGGATCAAACAAAACGGAGAAGATGAAGACGAAGTCTGGACATAGAAAAAGACATCTCCATCTTGGGACGAGGTGGCACGTTCAGAACTACTGGCTGTGCTAAGCTCTACAAATTAAGAAACCTGAATTCGAATTCGGGTCAAAGCCCTGAAACTCCTAATTTAGAGTCTATAGATTGATGATTTTCCTTCTAGGTTTCACTCAAAGGTTATGTAGACCTATTTTCATCCTCAAAATCATCAAATGTTGATTCCATAGAAGCTCTCGAAGTATATATTGGATTGGGAGAATCCTTTAGAGGAACTCTAACTGAGAATTTCGAAGGACATATTCTAATTTTTTTCGTTCGGGATTCATCACTTAGACTAGAATCAGAATCCTCACTATCTATTTTATCCTTATACAAGTGGAATAGATCAAATTTGACTGAAGATGTACCAAAACACATGGTGGCCAAATAATTTCAAAATATGCACTAATCGAGACAGAAAATTTTGAAAAAGAAACATACGTTTTAGGAGGAAAAAAACAAGGGACATTGCATGCCGAACATGTTTAAATGCATTTTGATGCCCATCATTAAGCTATTTGTTTCTCTCTCTCCCCCCTCCATCCTTTTTTAGTACATTGGAATCTCCCCTTGACATACTTAACACTAGGTGAAAACATATTTCTGTTATGAGGTTTTCTAGTTTCTGAATCTTTTATTATCACATTGTTCTTCATCTTTTCATTTTTTGTCCCCTTCTGTTTCTACATAAGATTTTATGTGTGTGCATTGTAATTTGTATATTTACTGCATTACTTTTCAATTAATTTGGTTTCTATGCTTGTGCCTAAAAGGTGAAATTTTGACATGTAACATGTATTTTTGCAATATGAGTGATGAAGAAAAAATTTATTTGGATGCATGCTTCTATTGAATTTAGTGGTCTAGGATGTATTTGGTATCTGCCTTTTAAATTTACCAGGGCATGGAAGTTGACTTGGACATGCTAAAGAAAATTTCAATGGAATATGCAAAGGCTAAGAAGCTTGCTATTAATGGTAATTTTTTACTCTTGGTTTAGTAGCCAGGGAACAATCAAATATAGTTTATGAAACTTTTATATGATTTTGAATTGTTGCACTAAATTTTATAAAGAAGCTTCATCTTTATCTCTCTGATAACTGATTAGTTCATCCAGCCTTCAAGTTTACCCTAATCTTAGAAATGTATGATGCAATGATTGTTATTCATATAAGCTTAGTAATTGAATCCTTAATATTTATTCAAATATGTTCCTAACATTGTTTATACAATGCATATACTGTCTAACTGTATAAGATGTGTTCTGCGTGCATTTTTATTTTATTTTTTTGGGGTAAGATGTGGTGAATTTCTTATTCTCTTTAATGGAGAAAAATTAGCAGTCTGAATTTTCAGTATGAATTGAAAAAAAAATTAAAAATCATATCCACATCTTAATCATTCTCATATCATTTGCAATTTTAGGTTATTTAGTGTCAAACAATGTATATACTTAAAATTTTCTTATGGGTAACGACAAATAGATGTTCACTTATAGTTGTCTATTCTATTATTTCTATATGTGAGTTGTATATGATATATCCTTTCTTTTTCTCCAAATTAAAGAGACCAACCAGGTTGTGGATGTTGAAAACATGAAACACATAGCAAAGGATAGTATAACGGTTGGAGATGCAATTGAGAAGATTACTAAGGAATGGAAGGTCGAAAAGCAACTGTTCTACGAACAAATAGGGTTGAATCGACAGCTTCATGGTGAAGATAACCAACAGAAACAACTACTGCTACAAGATGAGGACAACATCTATTCTGAGAAGCGTGAACAATTTCTATCTGAAAACATCATAGGCTCATCTACAATATTCTTAGTTCCCTATAGATTAGCAAAGTTTAGGGTCAATGATTCAATTTTCACTTTGTATTTATAAGGAAGCCTATGTATCTAAACTTTGTTCTATAAAGGACACTAATTTTTCATTTTCTTTGGTTGTTCTTCCATGTTATTTTCTAGTTAGATAAGACTTTGAAGTGAAAAAAAATTATTTATTTCTTATTGCTGACCAATGAAATTTAAACTATACCAAGGTCAAGAGCATAGAAAATGGTGGACGAATGGTATGGTTATTACAATCAAATTGACTGCTTTCCTAGCATATGGGAATATAGAATTTATGTAGGAAAAACAGAAACAAACAGTACAGAGATATCAGTATCAATGTTTTTCTATTAGCACACAAGGAGAAACAAAAAATAAACAGGGGAAATTCAAAACATAAACAAGTTTATTGAAATTTTTTTGTCCTCCATAACATTGCATTCGCTCAAAACCCGTTCCCCTCACCCAGTACCTAGTTATTTATCTAAGCTAATTAAATATAAAATAATCTACTTATAACTCAACTTGAACTGCATGGACCTTTTTACCCTCATCTAGCCAGAATCTAGATTCAAAGTTACCAACCTAGATGGAAAAACCATATTGGAAATCAACCTCATCGGCCTCCACTATGGACCTCCTTGGCTTAACCATAGAGTATGCTCCAAACCTTTCACACCCTTTGACCTCCATACGAACCACCCTTACTAGCTCCAAGCTCCTTTGGTATCTTAACCCTTTAATGGCGCTACCAGCATTGTACATATCAAGGAGTCCAAAGGGAGTGAAACTAAATCTCAGAGCCAAAACCTTGATGGGACAAACGGTGAAATTATCATGATCAAGAACTTGAGGGAGACGAGCATGGCGGCATTGTAAAGGAGAGCAACGAGCTCCCAGGAACGGAGGCAGTAGATGGCACAGTCACCATTTCAATCAGAATCGGCAATGGCTAGCCTCTGAAATGCAATGTACGTCTCGACCTCGAACGTAGTTGATTATGGAGTTCGACTGGGGGGCACGGAATGTGTTCTTTCTCACTTATCAAGAGCTCGTCAAGTACATCAACAGACCTGAAGGCCTTGCTTGAAGTTGCTATTATAAAGTTTTCCTTTTTGAAGTTGCTATTACAAAGTTATATTTCTCTCTGTTAGAAAAACCACAAAAACTAAAAAAGTAGATATTCTTGCTTCTCAAGAGCTGGTCAAGCTGCATCAGAAGCTCAAAAGGCCTTGCTTGAAGTCATTATTACAAAGGTCATGCTGATCATTCTCTTTATTCTTATCCTCCCATTTCTCATCCTTCTCTTCCTCATTCCTTTCCTCTTTCTCATTCTTCTTCGTTTCCTCCTCATTCTTCTTCTTCTTATTCTTCTTCTCATTCTTCTTCTTCTTCTCATTCTCCTTCCCTTTCTTCTCTCCTTACTCTCCTTCTCCTTCTCCTATTCATCCTCATTCTTCTCTTTCTCATCCCCCTCTTCCTCTTCCTTCTCATTCCCCTCCTCATCATCCCTATCATTCTCCTTCTACTCATGCTCCTCCTCCTGCTCATTCTCCTTCTCCTCATCCTTGTCATCATTTTTCCTTCTCCCATTGATCATGCTTTTCTTCCTCTTCCTCATCCTCCCTATGTTCATGCTCATACTCCCTTTCTTGCTCATTCTCATTCTCTTGCTCCTCCTCCTTTTGTTCATCTCATTCTCCTCATCATTCTCCTTCTTCTACTCGTGCTTCTCATCATTTTTCTCTTCATTTCCCCTCTTCTTATTTTCCTTCTCCATTTCTCATTCTCATTCTCATTTTCCTCATCCTCCTCATTATCCTTCTCTTTCTCTTCTTCCATTAGATATATGTATTGTTTCAGAGGTAGAATTTTGGGCTATTATTAAAGCTGTAAGGTAAATTCAGTCTCTCGGTTGGAATTTTCCTTAGATTGAGAGTGATTCAATGCCAGCAGTTTGCTTGCTTCAAGTTTAGTTTATTCATGTGCCTTGGAATTTGTTGGCGACTTAGTCTCGATATATGGCTTTTCTTCAGACTTTTACTTTCAAGGTTTCTCTTATTCTTGGTGAAGGCAATATGGTTGCTGATTCATTATCAAAATTGGCGATTGATTCTTCTTCGAATTGTTGGGAGTTTCTTTTTCCTACTACCAGTCTTAAGTTTCATGCTGTGGATATTAAAGGTATAGGAGTTTTCGATTTTCTTAGTTGAGTTTGCTGTTGTATTATCTTTCATCTTTATATTTGGTACTCTTCTTACCTCTAGAGGTTTTTCCTTTTGGGTTTTTACTCCTAAAGGTTTTAACGAGGCCAATTGTTTTGAACAATTTTTTTTTTACAGGATTTGTGCTTGTTGCATTACTGCTATTGCCTATTAGCAATATTTTTGCTTTTTGGGCAACAACACAATTGACATTACAAAACACTTCTTCTTTTTTCTTTTATGTTTTAAATATTGCCAAATTATTACCATTCAGATATATTTTTTATTAAAAAGATGTTATTTGTCACATGTCATTTGGTAAT
>QANX01006327.1:0-24123 GCA_003254975.1 Ochetophila trinervis | reverse complement strand
TTTGTATTTTAGTACATAAATTCGCAAAAGTGTTGCACCGTTAGTATCTACGTCATTTTCCGTCCAAAAAATTTCGTTAAATGCACGTGTGTTGCACGTGATGAACAGTAATTTGTGTTTTTTTAGTAAATTTGATTAATTTTTTGTGATGAACAGTAAATTAAAAAAAGCAATTTGATTATTATTTTTTTTAATTTTTCAAAGTAAATTTGTGTTTTTTCATATTATATTTTGCTGTGTAATTCAAAATGTTAGAATATTGTATGATTAAATTGAAAAAATAATTAGAATTTTCATAAAAAATTTCAAAACCCGTGCAAATTGAAGTTTGAGTTGGGTTTCAATTTATGATAGTTTTTACAAAAAATTGACCATTGGGCTTCGTCAAGAATGAAGAAACGAAGAAAACGGGACAAATTTGGTCTAAAATGGTAGTCGGAATAATAAGATTACAACGGGCAAAACAATGGGGTCGCGCAACCCGATTTAGTTAAACGGGTTGACCCATAACTCGTCTCAAGGTTGGAGACGACCTAAAACAGCGCCGTTTTTGTGAGATTAAAATGCCGTCATTTTATTAATATTAGTTTCATATAATAATAAAGAAAGCAAAATGATGTCGTTTTGATCTCACGAAAACGGCGCCGTTTTGGGTCGTTCCAACCTTGAGACGAGTTATTGGTTGACCCGTTTCACTAAACTGGGTCGCCCGACCTAATTGTTTTGCCTATCAGAATCTTATGATTCCAACCACCATTTTCAGCCAAATTTGTCCCGTTGACTTCGTTTTTTATTCTCGATGAAGCCCAATGGACAATTTTTTATAAAAACTATCATAAATTGAAACCCAATTCAAACTTCAATTTGCACGGGTTTTGAATTTTTTTGTGAAAATTCTAATTATTTTCTCAATTTAATCATACAGTATTCTAACATTTTGAATCACACAGCAAAATATAATATAAAAAAACACAAATTTCTTCTGAAAAATTTTAAAAAAATTAATCAAATTGTTTTTTTTAATTTATTATTCATCACAAAAAATTAATCAAATTTATTGAAAAAACACAAATTACTGTTCATCACGTGCAATACACGTGCATTTAACGGGGTTTTTGGACGAAAATGGACGTAGGTACTAACGGTACAACACTTTTGCGAGTTTAGGTACTAAAATGCAAAAAAAAAAAAGTTTAGGTACTCATTTGTAAAATCTGACATAGTTTAGGTACGTCCGGTATTAATAACTCTAGATTATATAATACATCTGAAATTTTTTTAACACAACATCCGGTATATTGCTAATACATCAAAATTTCTCTGTAATAAATAATATTCACTTGAGAGTTTTTAGACGTCAAAGACATTCTACATAGATTTTCATTTTTTTCTTTTTCTTGGGACATATTCATTGTCAAATTTTTGAATGTTTTTTTATGCTTTATTTTTTTTTGCTAACTAAACGGTAAATTCTTTAGATTGGAAACATAAATTCTCTTAAATCGCAATTTTAGATTATATTTTTAATTTTCATTGTTTTGTCTGCAATTTTTGCTAATCAAGCTTAAAAATAAAATGAAATTCATAAGCTTAGTCGTATATGCTATTAAATTGTTTTTAATATTTTTAAAATTCACCAATAATAAGCATTAAAAACTTAAATATTAAAAATTAAAAATTTTAATAAAATTAAAAGTTCAAATTAAAATTTAAAAGCTTTAATAAAATTAAAAAAATTAAATTTTTTAAATTTTAATAAAATAATCTAATACAATACAATAATATATCAAATATCGTATTGTATATATATTTTAATATAATTTTATACCAAACACATGAGATGTATTATACAATATATTAAAACACAATACAATACATTACAATACAATCTAATATAATATAATCTAAGACAATACATTACAACACAATACAATACATTATAATATAATCAAATACAATACAATCTAATACAATACAATGTACCAAACGAAGAAATGCATCGGAAATACATTTAGTTGTACTATTTTTTATATATAGCCTCGATGTAATCTTGTTATATTTAAAATAATTCAATCTTCTTTAAAAAAGGAAAATAGAAAACCATGACCTACCCCACCCCCGGTATGTGTGTTATTTGTGTTCCTTTTGGCTTTGTTCTCGCTTCTTTTTGAGGATGTAAACTCATTTTCTTCTTAATATGCTTCATTTCTATAATGTTAAGAAAAAAACAATTTTTTAAATAATATTAAAGTACCAAAAAGTCTATCAACATATTTATTAGATAATAAAATATTATCATTTTATTAGCTTATTTTAATAAATTTTATTATTTAAAATTTTCATTTTTTTGTATTTAAATTATATAAAATTTTAAATCAATAAAATAAAAATATTTCACCTCAACAAATCATATGAGAAGACTTCTATGTTTTTCTTCCTTTTAAAAAAAATTATTTTTGAGAAAGGACTTTTCTATAAGACTTATTATTTGTTTTACCTTCAAATTTTTGAGAGTAGTNAAATTTCTATAATTTCTGTCGAAATTTTTGAAATTTCTACAATATTTTCATCAAAATTTCCATGGCAATTGCTTTATAATTTGGTCAAAATTTTCATAATTTTCATGAAAATTTTTGAAATTTAGATTGTTAAATTTTAAAAATATAACATATTTTTATAAAATATTTGAGCATTTTTTTTAAATTATAATTATTTATTGATGATATATTTTAACTAATGTCGTATAATTCGGCGAATTAAAATTTAAAAGTAAAATTGAAACAAGTAGAAAAAATGTAAAACAATAATTAATTACAATTTTAAAATATAAAATAGTTATAATTTATTAATTTAAAAGAAAAAAAGAAGAATATTATTTTGGCATAAATTTTTAACAAGTTAAAAAAATTATTTAATTAAAAGTTTAGAACTTACCTCACATAATCATATAAGATATAATTTATCCCGTTAAATATCTATAATTATAAAATTACAATAATTATATATTATACTCATTTTTTTTCTTTTAATTGTTTTATGATGGCTTTCATTTCCATAATTGTTTTTGTTTGATTGAAGGTTAGATAGATGATGAATGCCGGTTCTTTCATGTGAGCATATTATACAATAGGAATATCATAGGAAGAAGTTGAATATTTTTTTACAAATTTTGGATCAATAAGGACTGAAAGTGAATATAACCCTTATTTAATGGATAGCTATAGAATGTCATCAAGTAATAACTTATGAATACATTCTCAAACTTAACCATCAAGGGTTAGTGACAGGACCTATCCCACCAGGGTCCTGCCTGCGTGACCTAATGTTACCACTAAGCCAAAAGCAGTCAATAAAATTCGTTACACTACTATTCCAAAGCTGACGAAACCAACAGACTAAAAGAATTTTTCTACTGCCGGAAATTTTATTAAAAATTTCGACAGCATTTCAACTGTTTTCTAACACTCTCCAAAATGCTAAAAGTCATAACCTGCAGGGAAGAACATTTCTATACAAAATTTATTCTACCAGCACGCCTTTCTCACACAAATAAATCACATTTCAGTACACAACCCAACACTTAAACAAATATATTGTCTAAGTACGGTGTAGCTGGACTCAGTCTAAAACTGAGCTGCCTACATACTCTTTTTACAAGGGATTAAGCTACTTGTAGTTCCGATCGCATATTCACGCTAAATATGCCGCATCTGATACAATTACTATTAACCCTTCTCAACAAATTTAACAGAATATTACTTACAGCTTGGCGGCATGATTCCTCGCCTAAGCTAGCAACACCCTACTTGGCGGCATAATTCCTCAACAAGCAGCTCTCAATCACCAAATCATTTATTCTAGGGAACCATAACACAATATATAAATTATGCACATTGTGCATTAATCAATTTACACCAATTTCCATATTTTCAATCACAACAATTCAATTTAAAATAAACGTTCCCAAAGTAATTTATTCATTATACCCAAATCTACATACGCAATCCAATCAATTCTCAACAATCAAACCGTAATTCAACTAAATTCGAACACAATTCTTTCAGAAATTTACCCACCATACTCAGTGCAGTAATCACATAATATATATAATTTTTTTTCCACAATTTATTATATAAATTTCACACAATCAAACTGCAATTCAGCTAATTTCAACCCACAACACTCTTAGTAATTATTTAGTATTCACGGAACTCGGTCACAAATATAAATATATATATGCATATATATTTATACCACAATTCAACTCTCAATCATAACAATTTAGTTAATTTAACAATAACCACACACACAACGATTTAATATAATTATTTTTCGTAACCATTTTTCATATTCACAACACCCGGTCACACTCTCACACCCTGTAATAAACTCTCGGCATGTCAATGCGTTCCGCAGCAACCACCAAACACAAATATACACATTTGTATCACCTATTGTCTATAATTCCTATTTAACCGTTATTAATAACACCGTTTGAAACCGGATAATTCTCAATATTTATCTATAATACCCGAATTATATATCGAAATGAAGCTCGTAACCAGTAGAATGCAACCGAGAATTTACCTCGTCCAACCACCGCCGGTGGTGGCCTGGAAGTGGCAGCCGAGCATTCTTAAATCGCACCGTCCACACGAGTGAGCTTTGAGATAAACGGACATCAGAATTAGCTTCGGGAGGTCCAAAAGAGGGGGACCGGACCGATTTCATCGCCGGAAACCGCCGGAATCCGGCGACCGGAGGTGCCGCGGGTCCGCCAGTTCCTCTGCGTTTTCTGGCGAATTCTGGGGTTTCCACGGGCAGGGATTGACAGGAAAATGACGTAGGAGGCGTGGGCTACCTTTTCCGGGTAGTGGTGCGGCCTAGCCTCGCCGGAATCCGGCGATCTCAAATTTTTCCTCTAACCGGTTTGAGCTCGATTTCCGATGATCTAAGCTACTTCACAGATTGCCGCCGGAAGGGAAAGGTGTCTGGGCAAGTGGGCTTCCAAACCCAGGCGGTGGCGCAGCTGATCGGCACTGGAAACGGCCAATTTCTGGCAAAAAGATCCGACGGCAAGTGACGGGAGGAGAGAGAAGGAAACCGGAGGGGGGGCTGCGCGTGCGTGTGTCTCGACCCTTCTGGGTATTTACAATTAAAGGCAGGGGCAAAATAGTAACTTTCACCCTGCCACAGAAAAATTACCAAAATACCCTTCACGTTATTTCAGCCATAACTTTTCGGTCTTAACTCGGAATTGAGCGTACTACTAGTCTACGAACTCGTATCGACTAGCTCTACGCAACGGCACCTTAGTCAAAGCCAAAATGCCCTCACACAAAAAGTCAACCCCGAGCCCTTCCTTGGTCAAACTTGGTCAACTTGGTCAACTCGGTCAACTCTGAGAAATTTTCAATATCTTCCCGGGACGGGATGTTACAGTTAGCAGTTATGAACATAGTCAATCAACGTCATATCCATATTATAATTATTAGCAAAGACAATCACATGAAATATTAGATCTATATGGTTGACATATTAACAATTACATACAAAATTATAAATGAGATGTGCCTTTTGAACAATATTCTCTCAATACACAACTATAAATGAGGATGAGAAAGATAGTGAAAATTTTAAACCACCGATAAATTTTATATGGTATTGACTCATATTTAAGTAATTATGTACTTGTATTATTATTCTGATTAATTAATAATTCATTACTTAATTAATAAAATTGCTGTTCCTGTCAACGAGTGCTATAAGTCTTTTAATTATAATAAATATGATTTCCACTAAATGTTTTTTCAATTTTTATAGTTAAATTGATAAAGTATCTAATAAATAAGCATATTATGAAGTTTCATTAAAGATTTCCATATTTTTCTAAAAATTTCCATAATTTTTTTTCGTATTTTTATCAATATAGATATTTTGTCGATATTTCTATCAATATTTTTATATTTTTGACATTTGATATTTCCGTCTATCCGATATTTTCATCATTGGTTATCACTATATTAACTTTGTGAATTTATTGGGTGTAAACTTTTATTTTCAGATTTGTAAAGAAAATTTCAAAAGAAAATACTTGGATTGTTAGAGTATATCTAATGATGGATGTTGATGATAGAAAAATAGATGTTATTTAAGTTTAGATGACATAAATGTATAGTTAAATGCAATAATATTGTACAAAATGACTTTTATAGCTATTAGTGGCTATTAATTAATTACATATTCTCTTAACATTTTTTTCCTTGCAAAAAAAACAAAATTGACTTTTATAGAAAATGTAGAATATCTAACAAAGCTTAGCATTCATTTTAATAATGTATAGGCCACATCAATTTAACATCTATTCTAAACATTATAACTGAAGAACAATTTATTAAAAATACTATTTATATTATTTATGTATTATTTCTATTTACATAATCTGTATTTTCATTAAAAATGGTCTTAGTTGCAAAAGAAATTGTTTATTTTATTACTTATATTTGAGTTTTTCTTTATTTCCACTTCACTCATTAATTTTAATTTAATCGGAATAACTTTAATCATAAATATAAGTTGCAAAGAAAATAAATTTTAAATCTGTTAATATTTTTTATTATTGTCTTATGAAAAATAAAATTTGAAAATCAATCTTAACCATCCAACAAAAAAAATCAATCTAGACCATCCAATGAGAAAACGCACAGCTTCTTCAGGTCAGTAAATGGAAGTCGGTACGGCAACATACGTGTGCCTCATTGACTCAAATCGAAGAGCTTGGTTGACCGAGACTCTCTCTCTGCAACACCGTAAGCTTCTAGCTTCCTTTCTCGATTTCCATTGTAATTCACTTTGATCTGTTCGATTTATATATTTCAATCAATTTTTCTGATCCTGGTTTCGTAGATCTGTAACCCGTCTGCCATTTTTGCTTCATGAAATTGAGATTTAGATTCTTTTTACGATTCGATTTGTCATTTTCAGATATTATGGGATATTTGGTTATCTGAATTATGTTTTGAATTAGGTAAATAATTTGCTATTCTTTCTGTAGTTTTATCACTACGTTTCGATGTATTGTATTGTATTTTTTTTTTCATTGGGTAGGAACGGTGGATATGTCTAAATCACTACTTTTATGCCTTGAAATATTAATCTTGTGGAAAGCATGTATTTTTAGGTATTAGGTGCATTTCAGTTAGGACTCGGAAACTAGATGACCCATGTAGTATATGGGATTAAGCAAATGGTTTCTAGGCTGACAGTGGGTTAGATAAAAGGGAAAGCTGGGAATGACTGGGGTTCTGGAAGTCTGAGTAATGTTTCGATGAGAGATTAAGGAAGCTTGAAGGTAGCACGAGACTTGATAGTAAATATATATATACACACACACATATAGTCTTTCTATTCTGGAAGTCTGAGTAATGTTTCGATGAGAGATTAAGGAAGCTTGAAGGTAGCACGAGACTTGATAGTAAATATATATATACACACACATATATGGTCTTTCTATGGTTGCAAAGTGTCATGCAACATATTGTTTGAAGTGTATCTGCAAGTTAAAAAACTTGTGGATGTCTGTATCATAGAAAAAAAAAATATTAGTCTTAAATGGTGTGGATACACATCAGACATGTCGCGTGGCACTTTTTTCATGCAACATGCATATGCAAGATGGATGTCCGCACAATAGTAAAATTACATATATGACACTGAGGAATTGAGCACAATGAATTCAATGATACATGTTGCAAAATTATTGATGGTAATTTGAATGGAGATATCCATTTGAAAGTGTGGAAATTCTACCATTTGAAGATAAAATGAGAGAAATTTGCCCATGATCGACTTTTGTGGTTGTTTCCATGTCTAACCGATAACCAGCAAAAAGGGGTTTAGTTGGAGGTCATACACTATATTGGCATGTTTTTTGGATGATTTATTACTGCTAATAGTCCTTTTGTCACTTCATTGCTTGTTTATGGTTAAACACATCTTTGGTTAACAGTTTTTGCTGGCTCAATTAATTTAAATATTACCGATAATGTTTTATGCAAATGGTATGAGACTATGTTCATATGGTGATACATTGACAATGGTACTAATATGCTATTCTTGGATGTGATTTTACAGATGATTGATGATCAAGACCTCGGTTTTATTGCCAATTTTCTGGGCATCTTCATTTTCGTACTGGTTATAGCATATCACTATGTGGTAGCTGACCCAAAGTATGAAGGCAATTAAGAATTCTCCTCTTTTTTCCAATGTATCCGCTTATAGGCTATAGGAATATAAGGATTTTGTAGACTCAACTGTGTTACAGATGGATACAATTGGATTTACTTGAAACCTTTCTCATGCTATATGAATGCTTTATTTTTCACAATTATGTCTTCTGAAACGTGAGATCTCACATGTCATGTGCATATTCTTGCATAAGATTTGGATTGTATTCATTATTTTTGTTTTGGTTAATGCGGCGGAAACTTGGTAATGCTGTTGTTGAAGTAGCAACAGGGCGAGGAATCAGCCTTTCAGCAAATGAAAGAGGTATCACTTTGGTGCCTCTGACAAAGGTTTTTCAGTTCAGTTTTGCCTGCAATCTAGCAGGTTGTACAATTCTATTAGCAGATGGCTAAATGATTAGATATATAGTGGAGCATAAGCTGTATGCATTGCACTAGTGATAGACATCATATATGCATTGCATTATTTCTTCAGGAAACTGTGTACACATTTTTATGGCCTGAAATATATTCTCATTTAACTACTAGTTCCTTTACTTATTTGGCTCTTTAAGTTCATGTCCTCATAAACTTCAATTGAAAGGAATGAATTTTGAATTGATGATTTTTCCCCTATTCAATTTCTTCTCTGTTTGCAACTCGTAAAAAAGTTTACTGATACATGTGGGCAAAGGTGCTCTTTCAAGTGTTTAGGAACTACACCAAAGCACCTTAAAATCTCTAATAAAATTATATTTTACACTTTAATTATTATTATTAATTTTTTGGGTGAATCTCTTTTATATTTTCATTTGATAAGCAACAAAAAGTGTAAAATGCAACATTGAAGGGGCAAGAACTAAAAATTTAGTCTCAATTCAGCTTCTATAATGAAACAAATTACCCTTTGTTTTGTAAAGCAGAAAATGAAAAATTAAAAGGGTTAGCCCTCTCCTTTGGTCATTCGTTCTCTGGTCAGCTGCTAACGTGGGCGACGCAGCGGGTTTTTGTGGGTACCGTAGGTTTTGCGTTGGCTGAGTTTGGCCTTCGTACTAGTTAGTTAATAATTAAAAAGTAATACAATGTAAAATAAAGATTTGTTATGTAATTTAAGCATTTAATTTGTTAGCCACGTACTTCTTTCAAAAAAAAAAAGAAAAAAGAAAAAGTTACTCATGTACTATTTTATAAACCAAAAAAAAAATATTATATTGAAAGGGGACTCACTTATCTTATTGTATTTCTTTCTCTCAAGAGATCTTGTATTTCGATAGGATAATATTTACAATAGAAGACAATTCGTAAATAATCTTAAAAAAACTTATAAATAATAAATTTAGAATTTCATAGGATAACTTGCATTCTTTTTTTTTTGTTTTTATTTTTCAAAGCAAGTAAAAAGGACCATTATCAAGTTTTACTGTTTACATTCTTTTAGTTATCTGCTAATTAGTAATTAAAAAGGTGTCTGTCCGCTAAGATAATATCATTGTTTCATTTTCATCAAAAAATAAATCATTGTTTCATTTTTCATCTAAAAATAAAATAAAATATCATTGTTTCATTTCTACCAAAAATAAAAATAAAAAACAATATCATTATTTCATGACTTGACCGAAATATCCCCACGGAAACAGCAAATTGCCGAAATTCCCCCAACCAAAAATATTTTTTTCGATCTCGGAGACCTCCGCGACTAGCTTCTCTCAGTATCAGACTCTAACGCAGTCTCGGTGCATCTCTCTCTCCCAAAACTCTCTTAACTCAACAATGTCGAAGCTCGTACCTTTACTGGGCTTCGTAACCCTAACCATATTTCTTCCATTTCTCTGCAACTCCTTCTCTCCCGAGACGCCCACCGATCGCCGAATCCTTGTCTTGCTCGACGACCTTGCCCTCAAATCCTCTCACTCTTTGTTCTTCAAGTCCCTGCAATCTCGCGGGTTTGACCTAGATTTTAAGCTTGCTGATGATCCAAAGATCAGTTTGCAGAGATATGGACAGTATCTATACGACGCGTTGGTTCTTTTTTCTCCCACGGTTGAAAGTAAGGTTCTTTATCGTTTATGTTTTAAATTTATTTGAATGTTTGTTGGTAAGTGTTGTTTATTGAAGATAAAATTTAGGAAAATGAAACTTAATAGATCGCTTGCAATTCTATCTAAATATTACTATGCCTTAGAATTTGTGGTATGATTTCGTTTCTTTAAAATTTGAACTTTCTGTAGTTTTTTTTTTTTTTTTTAAAATGACGAACATTTCATTTTATTTATTTATTTTCCTTATAATTCTTATTGTCGTTTAAATTAGGTTTTGGAGGATCCATTGATCAGGCTGCTATATTGGATTTTGTCGATTCGGGACACGATTTGATTGTTGCCGCCGATGCTAATGCTTCCGATTTAATTCGAGAAATTGCTACGGAGTGCGGAGTTGATTTTGATGAGGTGGGTATAAGTGTATAAGCACTGTTCGGTGCTTCGGCTGTTGCTTTTAGCGAAACTTGCATCAAGTTATTTGTTTATGAAGTTTTAAATTAGTATACTATCTTAGATGTTGGTATTTTGAGATAATGTGATTCAGTCAAGGGTCAATATGTTCCTAATAATTACTAGTTGTGGACACAGGACTCAAATGCTCTAGTCATTGATCATACCAGCTATGCTGTTTCCGATACTGAAGGAGACCATACATTAATTGCCAGTGATGATTTTATCAATTCTAATGTGATCTTAGGAAGCAAGAAAATTGAGGCAAGTGTAGATTGTTCTGTGTTGGACTATATTTCCAGTAATTTCAAGCATGCACACACACAAATATATATAACTGTGTTTCTAGTATGCACATTATTTTAGTGAATAGCAAGAACAACTATAGTATATATTACTGATTACTGTTTGTGGATAATTTTGCATCAGGCTCCTGTTCTTTTCCAGGGTGTTGGCCATACGGTAAATCCTACAAATAGCCTGGTAAGGTGTTCTATTTTATATTTGTTGTGATATTAAAGTTATTCGACTTCAATTATTTACTGGTTTGGTTGTGTATTTATGTAATATCTTTGGTGGCAGACAAACTATAATATACCATAGATAATGAAAATTTTAGTAAGATAAATTATTTATGTAGTTTCTTTTTATGTATGCTTTCTGTTTTATTAATGTACCCACAATTCTAGGTGCTGAAAGTTCTTTCAGCTTCACCTTCAGCATATTCTGCTAATCCAAAGTCGAAGCTGTCAACTCCTCCTTCACTCACTGGATCTGCTATATCTTTAGTCTCAATTGTGCAGGCATGTGTACACTTCATCTTCTATTTCCCTCTCTACTTTTTTAATGACTTTGTGCTAAAAAGTCTTGTAATTAGTTTTTTTAGTTTCTCCTTTCAATTATATCCATTATGGAAGAGGGAAAAAAAAAATAAAAGAAATAAAAGAAGAGAAAACAAATTAAATTGGTTCATAGTATGTCTTGTACTTGTGATCTATTACACAAATTTAAAACCTACAAAGTTTAAGAATACACTTCAATGTAAATATGCACATATCAACGATGAAAGATTAATAAGCATAAGAAAGCTTCATAGTTACCTACAGGTCTAAACATAACCAGAAATAGCAATGTTACATTGTTACTCTTAATACTTGCACTTTCATTGACCATATAGGCAGCGAAAGCTTTCTGTTTGTAGATGATGATCATAAGCTGTGTGTAAGCATGGAAATTTGTATGAAATGAACTGATGCATGGATAAAAAAGTTTCTATTGATGATTTTTCTTAGCTACGTAAAATAAATTTTATAGATTGTTGCCATTTGTCTCTGTTAATGACCATCGCCTGTGGGACCAATCGTAATGTCAATTAGTAGTTGGATCCATTTAAAACAATTTTGACTTTTAAAACTAAAACCCTGAATGGGAAAGTGAACCCTATTAGTAATTGCCACATAAGCATGAGTGCCAATGGTGACAAATAATGATTTTCAATTTTATATCATTGCAAATAATTAAAAGCTTCTGGACATAATAATAACTCTTCAAATAATATGAGACATCTGGGAGACAATGGTAAACTCCAATAGTAGCCATCACATGAAAACTCTTAGTGTACCTTTCAATTTAACATCAGAATGCTGTAGTTATAAGTATTATAACAGATCTTTTTATTAAAATAAAATCTCTTTGGTGGCAGGCAAGAAACAATGCTCGGGTTTTGATCTCTGGTTCTTTAAGCATATTCAGCAATCTGTATGTACTGGTTTCTGCCAAATTAGGTTTTTAATTGGATGCTTACTTACATTGACAAGCTTTTCCTCTTTTTCAGATTTTTCAGGTCTGGAGTGCAGAAGGCTGGGACTGCTATTAAGTAAGTGGACTTGTAGTATTAAGTATTTAGAAAAGATTTTCTAGCTCTGCATGCTAGTTTGATTAGAAATAATTCTTTTTAACTACCATACAGTGAAAAAAAATTAATGAATCCTTATCAGTGGATGTAGGTCCATTTATTTATTTAAATTTTTTTTTTCAATTGGCTTATAGCTTTAGATTTAGCAGTAAATCCATGATGAATTATTATTTCACACATGTTACTATAAGTTAAGCTACTACTGTTCCAAAATACATCTTTAAACTGCTCTAGCACAAATGCACTTTTGTATTCTATATCTTCTTCTTTGAGTCTTAAGTTTTGAAATAACCTCTTAACCTAACCCAGTTAAATCTGTAGAGGTCTCGGCTACTTGCTGACAGTCATTCTTCATCTTCTCGTTTACCTGAGCTTGACTGTGTTGATTCCAAAATCAACCCTGAAGCTATCCAATAATTACTCTAAATTGAAGTTTCACCAATCCCTTGGCTAAAGAGAAGCAACTTTAATACTCACCTGATAACCTGTTGGTTGTCAAGCTGATATAGGATGCTTTATTTAGGAAATGAGCCCAACTATCTCCATCAATTTGACACAATAGACAATTAACAAAAGTTAATAAAAATACTATATTAATGATTTTAACTTGGGACTTAGGGTTATTGACACAACATATTCGTCAATATTGAAACATGTAGTCATTTCTGTATGCTGCTCCAATTAGATTTTAAAAGAAGCATGCAAATGATACAAAACTCTTTAAAATAAATACAAAAAGAAAAGGAAGGGCAAAGATAAGTTCAGCTGTTCAAGAGGGAACTTATCGGTTCATCAGATTCATAACAATTTTATGGTTAGTTTATGAGATTTCAAATGTATACATGCATATTTATAAGCATCTTCAATGTATGCATATGTTTAATGCTTGAAGAGAGATATATGAATTTTTCTTTTGGTTATGGTAACAGACACGAGAAATCTGGTAATGAGCAATTTTTGACTGAACTTAGCAAATGGGTTTTCCATGAGAGAGGTCATCTCAAGGTGAGTGAACAAGCTTTAGGTTGTAGTCTGGATAACTTTTATTGTTTACGAGGCTTGTGGTTAAAGAAAAAATGAAGTAAAAAACAGAAGAGAAAAAAAGAAAAAAGAAAAAAAGAAAGAAAGGAAAAGGATGAAAATAAATTAATTCATCAAGTGGATTAGAGACGACCTTATCATTTTCAGGCATTCATTTTGTTTGTATGTTTTTAATTGTTTTATGGCTCACCATAGAGAATCATGCTTTGATCTGTAGGCATTGAATGTAAGACACCACAAAGTTGGGGAAGCAGATGAGCCTGCAATATACCGAATTAAAGATGACTTGGTAATTTTACTTATAATTTTGTTTGAATATCAGAAAAAGGAAAGACATATACAAACTATTTGATCACAAACAGCAACTGCTCACACTATGATCTTGAATGAAGGAATATTCGATCGATATCTATGAATGGTCTGGAACAAGTTGGGGACCATATGTTGCTGATGATGTTCAACTGCAGTTTTACATGATGAGCCCCTATGTTTTGAAGACATTATCAACCGACCAGAAGGTACTGCATCAAATAATTTTCATCATCCTTGAAATTTTTGGATCCCAAACACCTTTTCTAATAATTATTTTTGTAGCAGGGTCTTTATTTTACCTCATTTAAAGTTCCAGATGTTTATGGGGTTTTCCAGTTCAAGGTTGAGTATAACAGGCTTGGTTACACTAGTTTATCTTTATCAAAACAGGTAACTGATGATCCTATGAACATTTATTGTTTATGAACTTGAATTGTTATCATTAAACATCCATTATATATTCTTGAAGCAATAAATCCATTACTTCTTAAATACCATTTAATCAACTATTGTAATCAATTTTCTTAAAGAAACATTCTCGTTTGAAGTTGAGTTTCCCAAATTAAAAGTTCTTATTGTTCCTTTCTCTCTCTCTCTCTATCTCTTTTGTATCTCTTTTTTGAACCTCACAAACTCTCTCTGTCATAACTCGCCGAAGTTTAATTTTGTGTGATAAACAAGAATGTAAAAGAATGTCCAGGCAACTTGAAGTTGAAACAAAACAAGCAAGTTAGATGACTGTGATCAATGTTGCAACTGATTTTGTTATATGTTCATTTCCAAATTATTGCATTTGAAATACTTTAAGTTAGCTTGTTTAGTGCTGTATAGTGTATATATATAAACCTTGGATTCTGAATTGCAGATTCCTGTCCGGCCATTTAGACACAATGAATATGAAAGATTTATACCAGCAGCTTATCCCTATTACGGAGCCACATTTTCTATGGTATTATTCTATTACAGTATCATTGACTATTTCTTTCTATATTTGTTTTATTCATTTATTTTTTTTAAAAACGTCAAATTTCAGTTCTGTTTTAGCCTTTTCCATTTCCCCCATTTCCTGTGATGTGTGGTTCAGAATGATTTCTGTTACCAGTTTACATATAAGCACTCCTGGTAGCATAAGCTACATTAAGCTGTTGTATTGATTTCGATTTTTAGCGCGTTCCATTTGTAATTTATTATTTAGTTCACTCCTGAATCCCGGGTTTAACAAATCGTTTGAATTATGATGCAGATGGCTGGCTTCTTTGTATTCACAGCTATTCACTTGTACAACAAGTAACTGGAAGTGGGAACCATTTAATTTGGAGATGTATTGCAAGGTTTGAGAGCTTTGGTAGAAAATTTTGATTAGGCAATGACATATGCGAAATGTTATTTAATTTTATAAATCCATTTAAAATTTCAAATAGTTGTAACAAATGCTGTCTTTTCTTACTTGTTTCAAGTTTTGTAACTTCTTTTTGACTAAGCTATGGAAATAGGTAACTTCAAAAATATAAGTACTTTATAATTTTAAATACCTTTTTGTGTCAGTTTCAAAATGAAGGTTATATAAACTAAAACCAAAACACTTTTTTTTTTGTGTTGATAAATAAACAAAAACCAAAACACTTGTATGTAGGTTTTTACTGTTCCGATTCTGAGAATATATTTATGCTCTAATTAGTTATTTAATTGGCCATATTTGTGGGTTTAATTTTTCATATTAACTTTTTAGTTTAGAATTGTTAAAAAAATAATTAAAAGGATTAACATGTAACCTAAATGGACTATAGAGGATAAAAAAATATAGTTTAATAAAGAGGAGATTATACTGTTTGGTTACATGTTTATTTTTTATATTTTTCTACAAAATTGATGTTTAATTTGTTTAATTTAATTATTTGTTAGTGTTAGTAGTAATTAGATGTCTCAAGTAACTATAATTTTTTTAATTACAAAGGAAGAGGGTTTTTTTTTTTTTTTAAATTATTATTATCCAGAAAAGACTGAATATGTAGAATTGTATTTCTCAGTGATTTTACCATTGGGGACCAAAACCATTGGAGACCAAACCTACAAGTACCAATTAACTATAAATTCAAGGAGGAAATAAAAAACAACAAAATGAAACACAATTTGAAATTGTGTTAGTTTGGAATTTAGGTTTTCTTTCACATTTGTAACTAATTGATATTTATAAATTTTAACTATCATTTACTAACAAATTAAACACGTTGGCATCTAAATGACTTTGAACGTTCACATCAGCAGCTATCCCTAATATATATTATATGATATATATAAGTATATGAAAGATTGAAATAAAATACACTAAAATTATTCAGTTTTTTTTTTTCTTTTTTGTTTCTACATTACATGTAAGAAAAAAAAATGCATGACAAGCTTGATTTTTTATTTTTGGTTTTTTTTTTATTATACCTAATTATGTATTATATGTAATGTAATTTGTTTACTTAAATGTTTCGTAGTTAAAATTTGTTAGAATTCTTTAACCACAAATTTAAAGAAGAAAATTAATACATAAAGCAACATTAAATTGTGCTTGTTTGTTTTTTTTTTTGTGTTGCTCTCTTTTAAATTTAGTCAATTGAGATACCTAATAAACTCTAATTACTATTAATCAACGCCAAAAAACATTTAAAGTAAACAAATTAGACACAACTAGATAAAAGAAAAAAAGAAAAAAAGAAAAAAAGAAAGAAAGAAATCCATCATGTTGCCAAACCGCACAATGTTTCTACTTATTTTTCTCTTAGCTTTCCAATTTTGGCTGAAACTGCTGCTGCATTAAATGCAGAGTTTCACAGAGTTCCTTACCCAAAAAAAAAAAAAAAAAGAGTTTCTCAGAGTTCTTAAAGTTAATTTCTTTGTTTCACTTCTCTTTAAGCTTTCAATGATCTTTTCTTGTTCAACATACTGTCGAAGAAGAAACTTTAGAGAAATAGAATGATTCCGTGCCATATATGATCACAACAACAATAATATCAGTCATCTTTATCCAAAAAAAAAAAACAATAATATCAGTCATCTTAGATATTTTCAACACTGAAAGCAATATGATTTAAATGCATTTTGTTTTTAATAAAGGCACCAACTAAAGAGGTGCTTTTTTATTTTTATTTTTATTTTTATCAAGAGGGAACCCAAAGTTGATAATACACTTACCTTCCACACCCACCTCATTTTCTCCCCTAAAAATTGATATTAATCCCTCTCTTGAGAGAAAAAAGAAAAAAGAAATCCCTAGCCTTCCCTAATCCAAACAGAAACTGAGAAACCCATTAATCCAATTCACTCAAATCCACTAGTCCATATATGAAAGTTATTTCTATTTCTGGTAGTCCAGTTGTCCACAAGGGTCCATGATTTTTTTTTTAATTTTAATTTTTTGTTTGTTTATGAATCCCCCTTTGTCTGTTTTGTTCATGGATTAGAGGATCTTTTATAAACTCTTGATTAGATTGGTATAAGATTGCCATATCATATTACTTTCATAGCAACTGTATGATTATAATAATTCAATATATCTTTCTATCTACACCCTGTTTACATTTTTTTTTAAATACCAATTCAATCCCTATTTGAATTTAGGTTGGATACATAACTCTCACTACGCCAAAAATTTTAATAGGCAACACCAAATGCACGATAAATTTTAAAAATTGCGTTCCGAAAATTAATTGGCTACACAAACACAGTGCATCGTCTTTATTTGAACAAAACAGCGACACAAAAACGTTGTTAAGATGTGAGCAAAATTTCTTTTGCGACACGTGTTCGACAAACGTCCCGAAAAATCTGGTGCGAAGCATATTCGGCGACATGCATTCAGTAAGTAAATATACTCGCCAAATACATTTTCCGATGCTAGCATTGCCATTACTATACATATAGCGATGCTAGCGTCGCTAATAATCAACCTTTAGTGACACCAGCGTCTCCAATAATCAAATTTTTTTTTTTTGTTCCAGAAAGATCGACCTAATTTTATCTCTTAAACTAAAATTTATAATTTTAAGTCTTAAACTGTATATAAAAAAAATATAACTATATAATTATATATAATATAAATTATAAAATTCATAATATTCCAACTTAGCATACATAATTATTAATATTTCATGCATATTTTTATATGTCTGTTTATATGTATGCATAAATTGATATAAACATATGTTTATTCAGTATGCACTATACATATATATATTTATGTTTATATGATATCATATATGGTATATGATTGATTGTATATAATTACCAAAAAATGAATTGATAGTATATATATATATATATAAGTATATATACAATTATTTAAATTAAATATTTACTATTTAAATCTAAATTAACAAAATACTATACATATATATTTTTTTAGTTTAAAATATTGACTTAATTTTATATTTTAAACCATAATTTATAATTATAAATATTATATTTAAAAAAAATTAATTGGGTATTGGCGACGCTAGCGTTGCCAATACTATACATATAGCGACGCTAGCGTTGCCAATAATCAATTTTTTATTTTTATTTTTTATTTAAAAAAAATTAATTGGGTATTGGTGACATTAGCATCACCAATACTATACATATAGCGACGCTAGCGTCGCCAATAATAAACCTTTAGTGACACTAGCGTTGCCAATAATCAATTTTTTATTTTATTTTTATTTTTTTTAAGAAAGATTGACGTAATTCTATCTCTTGAACTAAAAATTATCATTTTAAGCCTTAAACTGTATAATAAAAAAAATACAACTATATAATTCTATAACATATAAATTATAAAATCCATAATATTCCAATTTAACATACATAATTATTAATATTTCATGCATTTTTTTATATATATGCATGAATTGATATAAAATTTTAATATTTAATAAATATCTTTAAGCTATCTAAATCTATAATTATAATTATAAATAATAAATAAATCTAAATTTAAATTAAAATTTTAAAAAAAATTGACGTCTAGCGATGCTAGCGTCGCAAGCGTCGCAAGTGATGATACTTTTAGCAACGCTAGTGTCGCATTTTTCCATCAATATTTATGGCTGGATAAAATTCCCACCAACCCAAATTTATGTCTCACTCTGCCCCCACTCCCCCCTCAAACTGAGCCCACTGTCTAAAATTTTTTTCCTCTCAAACTCTAACCGCCGTCGGACTCAAACCCAACTGCACCTTTCAAAAATACAAGCCGCCACCGTCGGACTCAAACCCAGGTGCATGTGTAAAAAATACACGCCGCCGCCGCCGAATTGAAATCCAGAAGCATTTTCATTTCAAACCGATCCATCCACCTCTTCGTACACATGCCACCGGACTGTCGGGTTCATTTTCATTTACATTCCCGACTGATGGGTTCACAACTTGATAAATATTGTTTTATATTCCCTGATGATATAGCCAATGTAGAAAGGAGAAATCCCGATGAGCAAGAACTTAAAATTTTGCTGCGATGGAGAGATGTAGAAAGGAGTGAACTATGGTTTTTTCCGCATTGGTCAAGGTACTATAAATATTCTAATACTACAATGGATTATTTGAGTTTTATTAAAACATTTGTAGTTAATACCTTTTGTAGAGACCATTGGATGATGAATATTGTTGACCCATACTTAGCAGTCGCATGGTTTCATGATGTGCTTCTGAAGAACAACCGTCAAAGAATGACCGACTTTAGAGGTTTGTTGGATATGTAAGTTTGCATAATTAACTATACATGTGGATGGCTATTAATAAAATTTAATAATTAATATTTATTGCTGATATTATTTCTGGTGATACATATCATGTATGCATAATGTATATATAAGGCATACTTATTTTGGAACTGCGGTTTGAAAAAATTGGTCTAAATTAATTAGTGACGAATTTTGTCGCCAAAAAATAGAATTAACGACGAATAATTTTTGCAAAAAATGATCAATTGTCGTCGTCATTCATGGTAAATTTTGACACAAAAAATAGGCACAATTGCGACGTTAGTGTTGACATTTCGGTGGACAACTGCGACTCTTGCATAGCATATTTGGTGGCGAAAATGCGACGCCAACGTCGCCAATGTATTTCATTATCACCGACGTTTTGCGTCGCCAAAAAGCTTTTTATTCAGCGACGCATATTGTCCGTCGTGAATATTTTTCACTTTCTGCGACACCCGTTTCTGAAACATAAAAATTTATGTCGCAATTTATAAAGAGCGATGCTATTTTTGCGTCACCTCTTGGAGTTTTTGGTGTAGTGTCTCCTCTAAAAAACAATTTGTTTGAAATATATAACAACGGGTCTGAGTTTTGAAGAAAAAATTTATATCCAAAATTAATGAAAAGTGAAATCAATAATCCACCATCATTTAATAAACAAAAAAATTAAGATCCATTATTGATAAATCATTTGAAAACTTTTGATATGATTCCTCGTTAATTATAAAGAGCGGGAAATTGATTAAATATATGATACTTAACATCATTCAAACTAAAAATTGAACAAATTAGCAGTGTCTATCTTTGTGAAAATTTGCTTGGTTGTGCAAAAAAAAAAACAATGTTAGTGAATTTTTAGAAGTGAGTAAATTAAAATTGTCCACACAATTATATATTGGACCACTACTAAAATTTTATAGGTTGTAGAGCTGGCAATTCAAACAATTTTCCATAAATAGCCATGCACGAAGTACCTTCACTTCATCTCTCAACTTATCATGCACGAACCACGGGATGGCTCAAATATCATCATCAATGCCATTGGCATGGCTCCAAAAACACAATCTCTCTTCCTCTCTTATTAATTTTCTTATTATTATTTTTATATTTTTCTTTTTTTGCGAGTTGTCTTGTCAGCTAAGATGAACAGAGGGGGTGTGGGAATATAGAGAAGATTAATGTGGGAGACAAAGATAAACATTAATTTGAAGCTTAAGAAAGTTGACATTAAACGTCTTTTAGGGCCTCTAGTGGAGTTTAGTACTCTCTTCCACCACCACTTCTTTTTCTTCTTCTGGAACGTCATTGCTTTGCTATTCTGCTTCTTCTTTTTTCCTATTTCTTTGACAAGTACATCACCATCAAACTTTAACACACTATCACCTTCTTTCTTTTGTATTTTCTATTGTGCTTGAAATCTTAATTAATACATATTTTCTCTACTTGTTAATTAATTTGCTTGTTAGCTAGAAAGTTTTCATGTACCAATTTAATTTGGTCATGACTGCAGACGGACGTAATAGAGGCTTGTCGTGAGAAATGCATAAAATGTGGTATGGACGGATATGTATCCAAATAAACCATTTGAATTGCTGACCAGCTTTATCAAGAAGTTTCATTTTTTTTTTTTTTTCAGGTGGAAATGATCTGTAGAGTGGATTTACATTGATGACTTACAGTTAAAAGCGTCAAGAGCATGTGTTCTCCATTAAGTTCTGGCCATGCTTGATGAAGACATTCTCAGTAGCAACTTCATTAAACAAAATTTTAAATATCGATCACAAGCATATATGTATATTTATATTTTACATGCTTACTTGCAACTTTAAAATTGAAAATTTTCTTTTCCAAAACCTATTAACTTGTTTTCATGCTTGAAATCTGCTGGAGAATATTCCGCTGGACAAAATTGAAAATTTTCTTTTCCAAAATTTCAATTAACTTGTTTAAAAGGTGGGAAAAAGCTGAAGATTCCAAAGCTCTTGATATGTGCCTTTATTCCTATTTATTGAGGTCATTGTGTTAATGAATATAGACCGGAGCTGTAGAAACTCACCTATGCCACTAGTAAAAAGATGAAAATATATACTGAGAAAGAAAAAGAGAACATAGAAACCAGTTTAAAAAATTGAAAAAAAACTCTAGAAGAGAAAATGAAACTACTTCAAATTAATAAATAAAAGGGTTAACTGTAATTTTATTTCTTGAACTTTTAAGATTGTGCGATTTTGGTTTTAAATTTTATGTTCGGTCAATTCAAGTCTTTAAATTTTTAAATTTGTGTGAACTAATCCAATTAAAAAGTTTTCTTGGACGGTCTGTTAACAATGTGCACGTGACTAACACGTGAATTAGGATTAATTGCAATTTAGGTTGTGTGATTTGGGCTCTTGAATTTTCAAATTAGTGCAAATTAGTTTAATTTCATAGTTTGAGTGGACATAATAATAACGAGATGCATATGTCATGCACATGATTCATTTTTTTTTTCAATTTGAAGCAAAGTATAAAGCAAACAAGCAAGCATGTCACCATATGCTATGTAAGTGCATGGTCGGACCATTCACCCCATCACTATTTTCGGTGAATGGAAAATAACTGCTCATCTAAAGTGAACCAGCAAACTTCAAGCAATAAAACTATGCCAGCCTTATAGCTCGAATAAGCCAGAAATCAATGCTCCTGATACTGCAAATTAAGAGAGAAAATGACAATGTGATTGTCACGTTTACCCTGTTAACAATCTATCGACTGAAATCATGAAATTGTACTAACTTGAACTAATTTAAAAAATCAAAGATTCAAATCTCACAATTATAAAGTTGAGAGGCCAAATCTCACAACCATAAAATTGTTAAGTGTGCTAATTGCAATTAACCTTAACTCACGTGCTTGTCATATACACTCCGATAATGGTCTATCAAAGAAAACCATCCAATTGGACCAATTCACACAAATTTAAAAAATTTAAGGCTTGAATTGACCAAATATAAAATTTAGAACCAAAATCGAACAAACTCAAAAATTCAAATTACTAAATTGTAATTAATCCTAAATAGAATACTAAAAGGACTAGGAATATAGATGATTAATAAACTCAATTTGGTAGTTTATGTGACATAACTTGGGCACAAACATTTACAAGAAAACCTGCACATTAATATTCTAACAATCTTTTATTTTGCTCTCGATTTAGACAATATTTATGCATAGTACGTATACTATTTTGGTACTCTTTGGACCTGGATTTTTTTTTTCCTCATTCTTTGTATTTTTATTAAACCCCACTAAACAAAACTTCTCTATTTCTTTCTAATCTGTCTTAACCTTGTAATATTAACTATACATAGAATTAAATAACCATTACTATGACAAGAAGCTAGGGTGGATGGAAAATGGAGTCTTACTATTAAGTGAAAATACACTACGCCAAAAACCTTAATCGGCGACACTAAATGCGCGACGAAGCAAAAAATTTGCGTCGCGATAAACTAACGGCNGCCAAAATTTTGAATTAGAAAATTTATTTCACATAAATTTGTATATTAAAAATTAAGTAAATCCCACATAAATTGAATTTATTCTGAAAAATACAAGGTATTGCCGCATAAATATATAGATCTCAAGGGGTACTTTAATACCCATTAATTTGTACATTTTTCTTAGAACTCACTATAATAAATAGGAGTAAAGTACTATTACCCAAAAAGAAAAAAAGAAGAAGAAAAAAAAAAGAATAGCAGAAAGTATATATAAATCATAGTTTGATATTATTATTTTGGATATGTACTGGGTTCCACATACCTTTAATCTAGTTCATTTTTTTTTTTATGAAATTATAAATCTATGGAGATAAATTAAAAGAAACATAGAAATATTTAAAATTTTCAATATTAAATATATGTATTTATATTTTGTTTCCTTTAAGTTTGCAAAAGTGCCTTAAAGCTATGACTGCTGTAAAATCCATAATATTGCATGTTGAATACTCAAAATGACTACCCAGATGAACTATATAACATAAAGATCTGTTAATACTTGCACTGCTGCCTAGCAGATATCTTGGTGGAGTCTTTGATATCGAGTCGTTTGTCGAAGAGTTACTTCACCAACTTGCAAGTAAACCTATATGACACTACTAATCAGTCAGAGCCATTAGCATGTATAGTAGTTCAAATGGTTTTATATGATTGTCTGTGGCACAATAGCTTTTTAAAGTTAGGGGATCCTTGGAGGAAGCATGAGCTAGATTCATTGTCAACTTTGTACATATGAATTGTTGTATCTCTGTATTATTGTCCTCAATGCACCATTCATGACAGGCAAACTTTAATAGTTAGTTATGGTTCAAGATTCTTTGAGCCCTCACTGTTGTCTTACTTTTAATGTTATTTTATTTAAAAAAAAATGAA
>QANX01006322.1:0-19004 GCA_003254975.1 Ochetophila trinervis | reverse complement strand
TTATAAATATTAAATTATATTATAAAAACAATTTGTGTATTGGCGACGCTAGCGTCGCCAATAATAGGTCTTTTAGTGACACTAGCGTTGCCTATAATAGGTCTTTAGTGATGCTAGCATTGCAAAAGTCATCAGTATTGGCGACACACCGCATCGCTAAAAGACTTTTAGCAACACCTGCGTCGCCTTTTCTAAAATTTATGGCGCCATAAATTCCCACCAACCCAAATTTATTTCTCAATCTCCCCCCATTCTCCCCCCATCATACCGAGTGTATTCTCTCAAATTTTCATGCTCTCAAATTTTCATCATCTCAAACCCACCGCCAAACTCAAACCCAAGTGCATTTCAAAAATACACGCCGCCGCTACCAGACTCGTACTCGGATTATTTGCATTTCAAAATTAAACCCGTCGCCGGATTCAAATTGATCTACTGCATTTCTTCATACACCCGCCGCCGGACTGTCAGGTCCATTCTCGCCGCCACTGGACTGTCAGCATTCTTCTTGCACACCGCCGCCGCACTCTAGGGGAATTATTCCTACACGCCGCCGCCGGAGCATACTTTGAGTTTTCCTACACGGCGTCGCTAGACCTAGGTATGCATGTTTAACGATTTTATTTAATTTATTTTAATATTTTGGTTAGAAAATGGATAATTAAAATTATGTTAGCCGAATGGTGATTGTGTTTAATATGATTGTTGTATGTTTATGATGTTGTCTATAATTGGATGTTGTTATACAAATATTAATATTAAAAATGTATACAGTTTTGAGTTGTCTTTATGGAGCCGTTATGATATATATATATATATATATATCCTGTGAGTTTTGTTGTTATACATTTATGGATACAAATGTATATGGTTTGTCGATATACAGGTGAACATGAAAAATATGGACAAAAATGTAAAAAAAATCGTTTGATTTGTCAATACAATTAAATTTGAATTATCTAGCAACATCTTAAATAAAGATTTGCTGCGGTTTTAAAAAAATTGTCTAAATAATTAGTGACGAATTTTGTTGCCAAAAAATGACCAATTGCCGTCACCATTCGTGGTAAATTTCAACACAAAATGGGACGCATGCGTCGCTATTTGGGAGATAATTAGCGACACAAATTTCGATACCAATTGGCGACACCAACACTAGTGTCGCCAATTCTTCCCTTTTTTGCTGTTTAATTGGCGACATACGCGTCACCAATTTTATTACTAATTGACAACGCTTGCATCGCCAATTGTGTCCGTAATTGGCCAAGCATGCGTCGCAAATTGTTTCATTATCAGCGACACATTTTGGCCTTTGCAAATGTTTTTAATTTTGGTGACAATCCTTTCGGCGACACAAGGATTTGCGTCGCCCTTTAAAATTTGGGGCGCCATTTTTAAGTTGCCAATTAGAATTTTTGGCGTAGTGCATATTAATTATCATTCATGTACAAATATGTAACTCTTGTAACATTTGTAACCACCATTTGAATATTAACTAGGTTATTATAACCATTATTTTTTGTAAATTATGTCCATTTATAAGCCTACAAATAGAAGCTTTGAGATGAATGAAGGATAAGCCTAATAAGATAAGAATATATATCTCTTCACTTTCTCTATTCTCTTTGTCTTCCATTTTAAATTGTGTTCTTATATATTTTTGTTAACTTTAATTAGTTTATAGCACATTATCAGCACAACGCTCTACTTCCCTTCTTGTCTTCTATGGCTACCGAGTTTATCAATATGGCTGCTATAGTTTTTGTAATTTGTAAATGGAAAAACTCAGCAGAAATGTTTTTCTCCTTGAAAAAGAACTACAGATGCTTGTTGGCAAAGTTGTTCTGCTGTTGATATCGAAAATTGCACTGCATCGTGAAAAGATAAGAAGTTACACATTAATATTTTTCTTTGCATGGGCTTATCTTAAAAATATTTTTAATAAAAAAATATAATACTTCATTTTTTAATATCTACAATATACAAAAGTACAATTATTTTTTGTTTTTGTTACAAAAAAAATCCCTCAATGATTTTTTATTTTTACTTTTAGTTTAATTTTGCTTAATATCAAAAGTAAAATGTCTCATATATTTTTCATACTAAAGTAAATCATAACACTATTATGAATTTATGCTATTATTTTTTGTAAACAAATTCACTTTTGGAAGATTTTTTGGAATGAAAGTCTATAAGAATCTTTCTTAATTTATTGAATAAAAATTTATCAAAGTCTATGAACATAAAAGTCAATAAAAATTATTCATAATTCTGTAAACTCTATAAAAATACATAAATAGTTTATCACCTTTCGTAAAAGTCACTTGTCAAAAAAAATAAAATCCACTAAAGTCTTTTAAAATGCATATTAAATACGTCCCTTAATGTATTCCATTAGTCTTGATGCCGACTATATATTATACTAATCGTTTTCTTATTTCCCAAGTTTTAATTTCATCTAATGGGAGTACGGCTGCGATGGTCTATGGTATAATAATATGCTTATGCAAAAATAAAAATTATGATCAAATAAAATATTATAATTATATAAGTTCATATAAACATATAAAAATAAGTTCATATAAACATATAAAAATATATTATTATTTTTTTAATTAATACGAAAGAAAAGTTAAAAAATAAAAAAGAAGATAAGATCTACAAATTATTATTATTATTTTATTGTAGTTGAGATTTACGATTTTTAAGTTCATAAAAATCATTTATTATTGCATCTATACTAATTGTGTTAGCAACTTCTTTTTCAATATATACGATAAAAAAAATATGATAGTTTTGAGTTATTAAAGCTATGAAGAGTGGAAAAAGGGTGTGTGAGAGAAGGTTTTTCATTTTGTAACTCGTACAAAAAAGGGATTAGAAGAGTTTAAAATTTCTAATTTATCTTTTTAAACTTATATAGAAGTAATATAATTTAAATGAAAACTTTCATATACAAAGTTAAAAAGTAAATTTTTATTTGTTTGTAACTATATTTGGTGAAAAATAAATAACTTTAATATTTTTAATTATTTTTTGTGGGGGCCATTATAAGTAATATATATGTATATTGAAGGGTATTTCAAACCTTTGGAGGTCCATGGCCCCCGTTGGTCCCCTCTGGATCTATCCTTTCATGTGAATCATACATAAATATTATAATATGTTCGGTGATGAGTAATTTGTTACACCATATAACGATTGCATATAATTTTTTTTTTAGTTGGATAGCTTCACTTGGGCCATAATTTGCAAATTTAAAGGTGTAGCTGGACCTTTTTGGTTGACTTATGAATTTGGGTAAGATATAAGTCCTGAATTACTACTCAACGACTGAAAATGAGAGATTGTCTATCTATAACTTATTAGGCTATAATAGAATAATTTAGCCCACTTCCCCCAATTTGGCCCCTAACCGTTAGCATTAAAAAATATAGATAATGTCGCTAGAAATTCTTAAATTATATTGTTATTGACATTTACATTCTCAGTTTTTAAAAAATAAATACAAATTAGTCTCTAAATTTGTTATTTTTGGAAGAGAAACTATGCCTTTTGGGGATTTACGTGCTTTTTCCTGGTTAGAAACTCTAAGAGGTCCCAATGGTTTGGACTTGAGTAGGCTAGAAAAGACATTCAACCCTAGCAAAATTAACTTTCTGTGGAATATATGACTCATGCTTCTTTAGGTTCTTTAAATTCTATGGGTGGCATAGCGACGGATGACATCGACATATCTGTGAAGATGCAGACTACTTCCTCTTGGACAGAAAAACCCGATGACGCTTGACTATTCCCTAGGAAATAATTTTCATCCAAAATTTCAATATCATAAGGGACTAAAGTGAAATTTTTATATAGTTTTAGGCCTACACATATAATAAACACTAAAAGATACCTAAATAATATTTTTAAGTATATTTTCAATAAAAATAAATATTCTTATTAATAATTATTTAAAAATTTCAAAGAAAAATTATTAAAATAAAATTTTGAAAGTATTTATCCTTTGAAATATTCTTTAGAAAATAAAAATTTTAAAATATTTACAAGTTATTTTCAAAAAAACTTATTCTTAAAATCGGATGTAATTAGTCAAGTTTCTTTTTTATATACTTATTTTTTTTAAAAAAAATTGAATTATAAACTATTAAGTCATATGTTCTACTAAATAAAAAATGTATGAGAATTATATTTATCTAAAATATTTCTTTCAACAATTTTAAATTTAAAAAATCTTTATGAATCATAAAAATCTAAAAGTTCTACTTTTTATTCAAAACCATATTTACAAATTGAATTGAGTACTAATTGTTTCAATTTTTAAAAGAGAATATAAAATAAAAAGAACCAATAATTTTTTTTAAATGTCTATAAATTATTACCATAAATTATAAAAAAAAAATTTCATAAATAAAGGAAGTAAAAATAAATTTTACTAAGGGGTGTATTGGATTAGGAATTTGATATATTTTAAAAAAGTTAATGAGTTTAATGGAATTGAAAGATTTTAAAAGAATTCTAAGTAAAATTTAATGGAATTCGTAAGACTTTTATTACAAACTTTGATAGATTTTGATGAAATTCAAATAATTTTATACATTTTTTTCATATGATTAATATTTTAGAATTCAAACTATACCATAACATAGTTAGACAAACAAGCAAATATTAATAAACTTCTATGACAAACAAATGTATATATGGATATTAAACAATATACACATGGATATTAAACTTGTCAAATATGATTGAGTAGAACCAAGAAAGAAAACGAAAAATATAAAGGAAAAAAGCACTAACAAGATGAATTAAAATATCATAATAAAGTCTTATACCATCTTTAATATTTATTATCATATGCCCAAAAAAAAATCATAAATCATTATGTTGATTTCTTTCATTTGGGCATCTCTCTACATGTTTGAAGATATTGTGCCTCTCCATTGATTGACATTCTCTCGTTGTTACTCTTGACTTTCAAACACCTCTTGAAAATTATTCTCTTCAGCTTTTTGTATTAATACTGATTATGAAAATTCATCATTTGGCTTTATAGAAAATTTATCAGAACGACATTCTTTACGAATAAAATTATGCAATCCTGCACAAGCTAAAACTAGCTCTGCTTGTGTTTTAATTGAAAATTGAGGTGCTGACTTAAAAATTGTGAATCTATATTTGAATATACCAAAAATCCTCTCAATTACATGTCTTAAGGAAGAATGACGAAGATTGAACAATTCAGCTACAGTTTTTAGATGAGACATTGACCAAAAAAATCTTGCAAATGGTATCAACCCCTCGAAATGGAGCAAGAAATTGTCGAATATTTGGAAATCTACAATCCACAAGAAAGTATTTACCTAAATATATAAAATATTAATAATTAATACATAATATTATTTTTGCAAAAATTAATATGTATTGAGAAATAGATGCACACACACACACAAACACACACACACACACACACACACACACACACACATATATATAGATGTATGTATAGATACCTTATGGCACTTTAAGTCCATTCTTTCTTGATAAAGCATCCTGTAATAATTTTGAATCGTGAGCTGAACCCTCCCATCCACTAAGCACGTATATGAACTCCAAATCAAAGTTACAAACTGCTAATACATTTTGTGATCTTTTTCCATGGCGATTACGATAGCTAATTACATCACGACCCACTACTATTGATGGTATATGTGCTCTATCATTGGCACCGATACAATCCTAAAATAAACAATAAAATTTATAATTAAACATAAAACATAAGGTGTTTAAACAATTATTATAACACTAAAAATAACAATGACATATACTTATTATTATTACTATTACAAATACAAACGAAACAAAATTGATAGAAAAAAATATCGATTACTTACATTGAAGTAAGGGTAAAATCTAGTACTTTCTCTAATTTTGCTTGGCACTGTAGATTTTCGTTTAACCATCATATCTTGTGCTATTGTATTCAAAGCCTTTAAAATTTTGTTAAAATTTTTGCTCACTGCAAAATGTGATCAACTAAATGTCTAGCGAATCAAACAATATCAAGAATTTTGACCTATGATAAGTAAAAATGTTGCAAGCATTTCTTCAATGCAAATGTATCTTTTATCCTGCAATTTCCTTTTTTCTTCTAATAATATTGTATAGTTTTGAAAACACATAGGGATACATCCTATATAGTTGTCGAAAGTGTTGAAGATCTTATTTCAATACTTTATGTATATAATTATACCCTTTAGCAGTGATTGGTTGACAAGCCATGGAACGTTCAATATATTCACCACATATGCTAATTATCAATGCATCGAACACTTCAAGTATTGCTTGTATTTCCAACAATACTAATTTAATGGTAACATAAAACTCTTCATCTTCTTAAGTATCTGTTCTTTCTACTTCTTCTCGTTTCATTTCTTATTCTTATTGATCTAAACATAACATCCAACATTATTATAAATTATTAAATGCAAATAATAATAATAATATCAAAAAAAAAATCTCTTTGATAAAAAAGTCTCGTACATAAAAACAATTTAAGCAAAATAACAAAATTGTCAACCAATATAAGCAAAGAAAAACAATTCACTTAAACAAACTACTGACAAAAGCATAACCAAATAGTTAAACATATTTTAAACTATTTTAACTCATTCTATATTGAAAGATATCTACTTTAAGTGGTCTTCAGGTAAAATTTTCAAGAATGCATCTTTGATTCTTATTTTTTGAATCAAAGTAAGAGCTTTTATAGCGACCATGATTATCCAAATCTGGAGTATCCTTGATTGCATTCCAAATATCATTTTCTTCACTTTTTGACTATTTTTCATTTTCCTTTTCTCCATTAGGCTATAGATTCCTAGAATTTTAGTTGCAATTTTTCCAATTAATTCTAGACCCTGAGAAAGTTTTTCTAGAAGATCAACTTAATTGTTGTTCTGATCAAATGAGCGAGTATTCCCTTCACTTTCAATTCTAGTCCATTTTCTTCGAACAATGTTCTCTGTAGGAACTTCTAAATATGGATCACATTCTGAAGCTAGTGATTCATTATATCTGGGTGAAAGTGCTTGGTGTAATGGATCAAGAGTTTGCACATATGCCTCATTATTCTCATCAAATACAAAGCCATCTATTCTAACCTGTGTACTTTCTTCCTGCCTATAAATTCTAGCATTGGTATCATCTCCCAATCCAATAGAGTATTTTCCAGTGGTAGATGCATTACCAACAACATTTTTCAAATCTTCAAAGTCGGCAAAAGTGTCTGTGAAAATGTATTTTTAGTTTGGATGAGAGTGCCAATTGTAAAAATAAAAAAATAAAAATAAAAACATTCAATTCTCTGTTAACATAGAATACTACAAAAAAAAATACAAGATACAATATAAAATATAAAATATATTCTTATGAAAATTGAATCTCACCTTAAAATAATTGTTCCAAGTTTCATATGTGGCAGTGAATCTTTGTGTGGCTGCATCCCATCTAAAGCCAGATTAGAAAATGTTTGATAACGTGTTTTAAATCATTTCAAACAACTCTAATACTGAGTATAATTTTTACTACACTTAAGTGTTTCATTAAGTTTAGGAAGTATCTTGCTTTCGACAGTTAGTTTGCTGAACATACCATTATTGTCACGTCATCCACAATTAGCAGTATCAACCATTAGTTCTAGTAACATATTACTCTCTTGCAAAATCCATAAGTTATATGAAGTTTTACATTTTCTTTATCAATCTCCCATTGTACATAACAAGTGTAAACTAATTAATAAATGTATTAGTATTAACATAAAATACCAAACATATGTCAATACATATTTTTTTTTTATATGTTGTACTATCTATCTATTTATATAGCTGGTATAATGTAACAATTTATAGGCTGCCGAAAAAAAAAATCTTGGCAATATCAACAAAATAATGTCACCTAAAATGGCCAAGATAAAAAATAAAAAAAATAAATAAATAAATAAAAAGTTGAATTGGGCTACATGATGATAACCAATGTGCAAAATAAAAAACATGCAAAAGTGAAAAAAGTTGAATTGTTAAAAACAGGTTGCTACTATTGTCTCAAATATCGATGCTGAAAATTTGATACATCTCATTATACCTCTATTTATGCGATGGTGTCAGTATCATAGGTTAGGTGTGCTGTTCATGTCCCGTAAAAAAACACACTTAAATGTGTCCTATACATAAACAATCCAATTACAGGGAAAGAGATGGCTTTCTCTTCTTTATTTTTTATTTTTTAAAAAAAAAATCTTGAAAATATATGATTAAACCTTATAGAATATGCCTAGGCTGCAACGTAATATGATATTTATTGTATTTAATTTAATTTAATTTAATTTCATAACATTGGTAACTATACCCCCAATAAAATTCCTAATCTGTAATGATTAAAATATTATAAATTAGGCATAAATGACATGGAGTAATTTTATAATATAAAGTAAAGAGTGCAAAAACTAATTCATACATCTCACCGAATTTGATAAGCTATATGGGCGTTGGAAATTATAGAAAAACAATATAGTAGAACATTCACTTTTTTCATTTTCATTATTTTTTATTTTTAAAAAAGAAGAACATCCACTCTAGCAGTTGTACGTCTTATGTGAGAATCAAGTTTTGAAGAATATTGAGTTTAAATCAGAATATAAATGCATAATACAGAATATATAGTATTTATTATAATGAGGCCAATTACAAAAGCAAGAGTTTTTTTTTTTTTTAAGGGAAAAGAGAGAGAGAGTATAGTCTCTGGCGCACAATTACTCTATTTTTTTTAATATTAAAGAGAGAGAGAGAGAGAGAATAGTCTTGGGGATGGAAATTGGGAACAAATTCAATCAATTACAGACTCATCAATTTTGGGAAATCGGAGAACGGAAGAGAATCAATCAACAGCAGCGAAAATCAATCAGTTTTGGGAAGCAAAATAGAGAAGAAACACCACGGGCCATATATAAAAAAGATAAAAGATGGATAAAGAGATATGAAGCAAATAAAATAGATTATCTTTAATGGAAACAACAATAGAAAAATCGAAAGAGCTAGAAAACATAATTATTTAGCGGGCGTGAATTCCATTATCTGAGATTTTGGAGTGAATAAGTATAATTTTTGGGGTGAATGATAAATTTGTGAAATAACAATTCAATAAAATTCAACGATTTATAAATTTTTTANTAAAATATTTACAAGTTAATAATTTTTTGAATACCAGTAGATTTTTATAGACTTTAAAAAAATTATTATTGAATACCTTTAGATTTATAGAGACTGCATAAAAATCTAAATTGAATACATTAATATTTTTAAAAACTCAAAAAATATCTATTAAACTCCTAATCCATTGCACCCCTAAGTGACATTTGATTTTAAGAATAAAATTATTAAAAAATAATTTATGTATATTTTAAAAAATTTTAAAGAATAAAGTACTTACCCAATTTTACTCTCATGATTTTATAAAACAAATAAAATAATAATAATAATAATAAATAAAATAAAATTTAAGATTTTTAAATAATTATTAATAAAAATATTTATTTTATTTAAAAGTATTATTTAAGTCTTTTTAGCGAAGATTTTTAAACTATTTTTGGAAGGTAAATAATATTTCTCTAACTTTGAATAATTTGCTTAATAATATAAATAGAAAATCATTTTATCTTACAAAAAGAGTCTTGAGTCTAGTCAAGGATGATTCACCAATTAAAAAAGCCTGAACCAAGGGAAAAGAAATAAAGCCTGCTGGAATACCAACCTTATATGCCAAACGAAAAACTGCAATCTGGGCATCAGCTGGCCCAAATCCATGCGGATTGACGACACTCAGCGATGAATTAAGTCCAATATATATGGCAGAACAAAATTAGTTTATTTTTGCTTAAAATGTAAAAAGGAAGAAGGTTTATAATGGAAAATGAAATTGACTATTGACTAGTTTACTTAATTCTCAATTCTCCATTTGGAAGGCTGGAAAAAATAAGAATTAAATTCATCTTTAGCACAGATTTACCTTTCTTTCTCTTTATTATAACTGGGTATGGAGTGCACGCCTCCTTTATCTATAATAGAGTTATCAAAGGGCACTGTATAAAAATTTTCAAGATGCATTAAATTTTTAGTTATGATTAATTTTAATGTGTAACATAATGATTAATATAACATATTGCAAGCTCCATATTTATAATTGTAGAAATAAAATACGCTTAGCGATTCTTTGTTTCTTTGGTTTTTTTCTTTTTCAACTTAATAATTTTAATATACATTCTCAAAAGTCTTAAAATGAGTGCACGTGTGGGATTATTTTTTTATTAGCGCTTTTTTCTCACTTTATAAAATAAGTACTTTTGAAGGGGTGAATGTTTGGTTACATGCAAATAAAAAGCTTTTTAAAGTTATTTAGAATAGGGACAATTTCATTCCATCACCTCCTTTTTCTATTTTAATTCAAAATAGATTTTAAATTCCATATATTTTGAATATCTTTGCATGTGAAAGTTCAGAAACTTTAACAATGTAAAATATTAAAAAATTATAATAATTTTGACTTATTAAAATAATAATAAATTTTAAATTAAATTTGTTTTTTATAATTTTTGAAATTTGATATGACTTATGATCGTTGTCCAGCGGTGTAAGAGCATCTCCAATGGAATGTGAATTGCTAAAATTAACATGCCACATAAGTAAATATGGACATTGTTTTGAAAAAATACACTCCAATGGTAATGTTTAAAATGAATGTCAAGTTCACGTGGCCTAGACATTGTCAAGGAGAATGTCTACTTCTGGAGGCTCTGTCAGACATTGTCAAGTTGCCTAAAAAGTAAAATTTACCTTAAAAATCTAATTTGTTCAAAAATTAAAAATACTTAATAAAATATATAATTAATTAATAACCATAAATAATATTTATACACATTACCATTGGAGAACAATTTTTAAATTGAATGTGCATTTATGCCACGTAAATTTAGACAGTGTCTATTTCTATGCCACATATATAGCAATCCACATTCACCATTGAATATGCTCTAACATTCCGTTTTGAGAAAAATAGTAAAAATTTCAAGTTTGACCAGTTTGACCTTAAGTGGGCTCCAGGGTTGACTTTTTGTGTGGTTATATTTCGGTTTTGACTTTGGTACCGTTGCGTAGAACTTGTCAATACAAGTCAGAGACTAGTAGTACGTTTGATTCAGAGTTAAGACCAGGAAGTTATGGTCATTTTAGTATGAGGGGCTTTTTGGTAATCTGGCAAAGACTGATATTTATGGGTGAGAAATGACCGTTTTGCCCCTGTCTGCATTTTTAAAATTTCTGGAAACTTCCCACGCACGCACACCCCCCCTCCCGACGCCTCCCCTCCCACCTTCACCGAGCAACATTCCCACGCCGGCAGCCACCACACCGTAGCCGGAGTTGGCCGACAACCACCCTTAGATCGAAGCCGGCAACCTCCTTTTCCTCCCCGTACCGGTGGTTCGCCGTGAAACGACCCAGATCGCCAGAAATCACAGCGAAATCGAGAACCGGCGCAACCGTGCACAGTCGCGACACCATCTTTGGCCGACCAGATCTCACTGTTCTGGTGGAGTTAGGAAGCGTGCTTGGTACCGTTGGAAAGCTGGTGAGACGATCTACATTTTAGTACCGAGATTGACCCAGGAAACCGCCGGAGTACGGTGGAAAACGACTGCGAAGTCTCGGAAAAATCACAGTGACAGCCACATTTCCATCCCGATCTACTCCGATCGCCGACGAGTGGCACGACACAGCCACCACCACGAGCTTCAGACTGCGCCGACGACCAAATCTGCACTTTCTTGAGCTCCGACGACCTCCACACGCGCCGCCCACAGGCGCCGCCGATCTCGTCCTTTTTCGGCAAGTGAGTGCTCACCACCCATCCCAACGTGTTCCTAGGGTCGTGGGCAAGCTTGCTGTACCTTCAATTTGATCTAAGTTTGGTCGGATTTGAAAACGCACAATCCCGGCCGAGGTTCGATCTTCCGGGACCAATTCCGACCATGGGCTAAGACAAATCCTGAAATTGAAGGTAGATTCTCGTTTCTTGCATCTTCAATTTCGTTTCAGTATAAAGTTTGCTGAAATCGGATTTGAAACGGGAAAATCCGTGTAATTTTGGGGATTTTTGCCAATTTGGGACATTTTCATAATTTCTGAAAATATTGTGGTATTTTCGTAATTACTGAAATTGTTGGGCAATCTTGTAATTAGAGTTTTAATCTTGTAATTGGAGACTTAGAGGACTCATCTAAGTCGTTGGTTAGTTTTCGGTAATTTAAAGAGTGTTTTGGTAATTTATTTTAAGTGTTCGTGCACGTTCGAGGGCTGGACCGGAGATCCAGCAGGAGCACGCGTCAGATCAGTAAGTGCATTTATTTTCTAAACATTTTGGGATTATATATTATTATGATTTAATCGCATACAATTTGTTTTGATTGGATTTTTTTGTGTGCATAAATGATTTGAAACTATTGGTGTTTTAAATGGTATTTGGTGATTTATGGAATTTTGGATATTTTAGCAAATTTGTAAAAATTGTAATTTCAAAGAAAATTGTGGCTTTTGTGAAATTGAAGAAATTTTTTTGGCAAATTTTGATATTTGAAATATTTGATTGTTTTTCGTAAATTTTGTTAAATAAAAGATTTTTGGAAAATTGTTTAAAAATAAAAGGATTCGAAAAATTGATGATATCATGAATGATTTTAGAAATGATTTTGATGAGTACCACACGGTATTGTATGATGATTGAGATGTATGGATTATTATTGCGCGCTATATTATTATTATGCCATCCTCTGCTGCGGACACGTGTCGGGAGAGAGATGATGAGGATCCTGCCATGACGGATTTGGGACGCTGGTTCGTTGTGATGAGTTTACCCCCCTCCCCTGCCTGTGACGCCGTCAGGATGCTGAGGGTCACATGGCAACGATACTGTGATGTGGTACTGGATTTGGATTTATATGATTTGATTTATAAGATTTGGATATATGGATTTGGATCTATATGGTTTTGGATTCATACGATTTTGGATTCATGGATTTTGCCTCATTGTTTTAGATTGTGGATTTTGAATTTATGGGTTGAAGCCCATGGTATTTGATTTATATCGGTTTGGACTTAGCAAATGTTTCTACCTGCCATTTTATACAAACATGTTTTCAAATAAATTTAAATATTTCTTATTGAGATTATATTTATGGTTTTGGTGATTGAGTTGTGATTTCAATAAACATTTTGAATGACGTTTTCGCCCCTTAAACCGATTATAATGATTTAATGATTTTGGGGATAAACTAAGGGTTTTGCAAAATGATTTTCAAAACAAGGAATCTTTCAACTGAGTGACGTGAGTTTTGAGTGAAAATAATTTTAACTACTGAGCTTATATTTTGTAGATACCTAAGAGCACTCACAGAGATTTTAACTTCGTTCCCTAGGTCCTAGCTACAGGTCTTCGTGAGCTAGCGCCGGCATCGCATCTGTACTTGACTTTCGCTACCGCTTCTTCTTATGTATTAGACTCTTTTCCTTTATTTCCGTTTATTGTTGGATTTGTATTATTTATATTTTTCTGTTTATCACTCTTAGTGGCTCTGTCATTCCCACCTACTTCATATACTGTTTTATTATTTATTTCAGTATTACTAGTTGATATTGGTTGCGATGCATATCTTGTCTTACTTTTCGTCTTATTTATTCTTTTATTTGTTTATTAAACCCCTATTTGGAGGAAGATTCTGTCGGCTACCAAGAAGGGTTCTAGTGGAATCTTCCTCAGGCGGGGCCTCTCCGGAGAATCTGAAGGGATTTCCAAGGCGGGTCCTGTCAGCTTCTAATTGAAGGTAGCTTCTTATTCCTTGCGTCTTCAATTTCGTTTCGGTATAAAGTTTGTTGGAATCGAAATTGAAACGGGAAAATCCATGTATTTTGGAGATTTTTGCCGATTTGGGACATTTTCGTAATTTCTGAAAATATTGGGATATTTTTGTAATTACTGAAAATATTGGGCAATTTTAGTAATTAGTGTTTTAATCATGTAATTGGAAACTCAGAGGACTTTTATGAGCTTTCGGTTAATTTTCGGTAAATTCTATTTAGGTGCTCGTACGCGATCGAGGGCTGGACCGGAGATCCAGCAGAAGCACGCGTCAGACCTGTGAGTGCATTTATTTTCTAAATCATTTGGGAATATATGCTATATTTGATTTGAATTCTATAAATTTGTTTGAATTGAATTTTCCTTATGCATTAAATTATAATTATTAAATATGTTTTTGATGATTTAAATATTTGCATGAGTTTGATGTTATGATTTGATGAATTTCCTATTTATTTGGAATCAATAGAAATTTGTGTTTTGATTGATTGTTTAATGGATTTTGAAGTTTTCGGATATTTTACAACTTGTGGAAAATTTGGTGAATTTAATGTGATTTGAGCTTTTGTGAAATTTAAATAAAGTTTTGGGGCAACTTTTCTAATAACTAAAGGTTTGATTGTTTTGAAAAATTTTATAAATAGAAGTTTTTGGAAAATCATTGAATTTACTGTGATATTTTTAAAGCTAAAGGAATTTGAGAAATTTTATAAAATCCGATGATCGATGATCTCGGAAATGATTTTGAAATGTTTCATGATTTTGAAGAGTATCACACGGTATTGTATGATGACTGAGATGTACGGATTATTGCGCGCTATATTATTATTATGCCATCCTCTGCTGCGGACATGTGTCGGGAGAGAGATGATGAGGATCCTGCCATGTTGGATTTGGGACGCCGGTTTGTTGTGATGAGTTTACCCCCATCCCCCCGCCTGTGACGCCGTCAGGACGCTGAGGGTCACATGGCAACGATACTGTGATGTGGTACTGGATTGATTTATATGGTTTGGATTTATGGATTTGGATTATATGAGTTGGATTTATATGATTGATTTATATGATTTGATTTATAAGACTTGGATTTATGAATTTGGATTTATACGATTTGGATTTATATGGATTTGATTTATATGATTTGGATTGATATGATTTGATTTATGGATTTGGATATGGTTTTGGATTCATACGATTTTGAATTTATGGGTTGGAGCCCATGGTATTTGGTTTATATCGGTTTGGATTTAGCAAATGTTTCTACCTACCATTTTATACAAACATGTTTTCAAATAAATTTAAATATTTCTTGTTGAGATTATATTTATAGTTTTGGTGATTGAGTTGTGATTTCAATAAACATTTTGAATGAAATTTTCGCCCCTTAAACCGGTTTAATGATTTAATGATTTTGGGATAAACTAAAGGTTTTGCAAAATGATTTTCAAAACGGAGAACCTTTCAACTGAGTGACGTGAGGTTTGAGTGAAAATAATTTTAACTCCTGAGCTTATATTTTGTAGATACCTAGGAGCACTCACAGAGATTTTATATCTCACGTTTTGTGTTTTAACTTCGTTCCCTAGGTCCTAGCTGCAGGTCCTCGTGAGCTACCGCCGGCATCGCATCTGTACTTGACTTCCGCTACCGCTTCTTCTTATGTATTAGACTATTTTCCTTTATTTCCGTTTATTGTTGGATTTGTAATATTTATATTTTTCTGTCTATCACTCTTAATGGCTCTGTCATTCCCACCTACTTCATATACTGTTTTATTATTTATTTCAGTATTACTAGTTGATATTGGTTGCGATGCATATCTTGTCTTACTTTTCGTCTTATTTCTTGTTTTATTTTTTTATTAAACCCCTTTTCGGAGGAAGATTCTGTTGGCTACTCTGAAGGGTTCTGGTGGAATCTTCCTCAGGCGGGGCCTCTCCGGAGAATCTGGAAGGATTTCCAGGGCAGGTCCTGTCAAGCGGTCACAAATGTGACTTTATATAACAACACTAGAGCTTTTTAAAAACACTCTTTTACATTTGGATCTGCAATATTTTCTTATTCAACATTATTTTTTGTTCCAGCTACATTGACACAATTTCAACCTTGTATTTTTTGGGCAACTGAGAGTTTGCAAGGTCTCTTGAAGCATTTCCAACATGTTTACTCAACAATAGCACAACGCAAACATATTTGAAATGTATTCTAAGCATCATCTTCGCCTGAAATCAAAGTTTGCAATGCAATTATCAACTATTAACAGTGATATAAATGGAAAAATGATAAGTTTCAGAACAGTAGTTGTCATTGTGAAAGAAAAGCTGGTATAAAGATATCAGAGCCAATAAAAAATCCAGCCAGACTCTACTTTTTTTTGTTAACTGATGAAATTACAATTTCTCGGCAAAAGTTATCCTTTAGCGATGAAATCTAAAATTCCTTGGTAAAAAGTTGTGTTTTTGCGGAAAAATATTTTTTTCTTCGATAACAAGTTATCATTTGACGACAAATACTAAAATTCTTCTATAAAAAGTTATTCTTTATAGATGAAATTACAATTCATCGACAGAAGTTAGCACACCTATTGTGATTCCCAATACAAGAGTAAAAATAGGAATAAAGACCCATATAATTCCAAAGGCCTCTTTTAGCAACTCCTTGGTGAAAAGTTGTGTTTTTGCTAATAAATATATATTTATTCGGTAACAGGTTATCATTTGGCGACAATATTAATTTTTTCAGTAAAAAGTCACTCTTTACGAACAAAAATATGATCATTTGGCAAAAATTAGTCTTTCGCGACAAAATTGAAATTTATCGGTAAAAAAGTTATCATTTGTTGACGAAAATACAATAGGTCAACAATGAAGTAACTTTTTCAAGGATGAAAATACATACTTTGTCGGCAAAAAGTTACATTTGCAACAAAATTATAATTTATTGCCAAAAATTATCTTTTAACAATGATATATTTGAATTGGTCGTTAAAAAACATGAAGAAAAATATTTATTTTTTATCTGTAAAGTAAGTCAAGTAGCAATGCAAATTCTAGAATACATAAATTTTTGAACATTTTTCATTTTTCACACATAAGTTTATCTTCAGTTGCAATAAGAGGTTGTAATTTTTTTGATAATTTTCTTTTAAGTGCAATTTTTTCATACATAGTTTTTCATTTTATGTTTGATTTTAGAATTTTTAAAAATATAATATTTATTTTCACGAAATCTTATTCGATTATTTTTTAATTGTTAATTATTTGGTAATTAAGTTAGAATTAACCTAAATATATTAAAGACTATATAGATCCAGCTAATCGGTATAAGTTGTGTATATATTTAAAGCTGAATATATTTATAATAATATAGTGAAAATTCTTTTTGTAACATATGCTAAGGGATTTAGACCACTACTTCCTAATCATGCTAAAATTTCATGTGTATCACATATTAATTAAAATTTTCCATGTCATGGTATTGGTATGCATGGACTATATATTGGCTATGCAATGGAAGCAACAAGCAGAGATAAAATAATAACACAGTCTAAATGATAAGCTAGAAGTATACTAAAAGTATAATCTAAAAAATAAAAAAACTATACTAGTAAATTGAATATTATAGAATATACTCTAATAGTCTAATAAAATGCTTGAAGAAGTTACAAAGTCATGAATACAGTAAGCCTGAGGACGGCCCCTTCCAAGTATAACCATTGGCCTCGTTAAAACCTGAAGAAAAAAAAAATCTCTGTGGAAAAAACAATTGCCAGAAAAAAATACTAATAAGCTAAAATAATATATTGCTATTAGGGATAAATGCACTTTAGTACCTTGTAATTTGCTAAACTTTCACATTAGGCCTTTAAGTTTTAAATGCATCACATTAAGCCTCAAATTTACATTTTATGTCACATTAGGCCTTCAAGATTCAAGTGTATCACATTAAGCCTTCAATTTACATTTTATGTCACATTAGGCCTTCAAATTTCAAGTGTATTACATTAATCTTTCAATTTATATTTTATACTATAATAAATAATTAATGTACTTTAAAACCTTTTAGAATTTATTTATTTTTAAATAAAAAGCATTACAATTAATTTTATCATTTAATATTTTCTACTTTGTAAAAAATTATTTTCTATTCCTCCAAAAAAATTATTCATCCTAAACTAAAAAAAACAAAAAAAAATTTATGATGAAAAAATATAAGATTAAATAAATTTTCATGATAATTTTTTTTAGCAATTTAGGATAAAAAAAATTCATGATAATTTTTTTTTTATTAATTTAGGATGAAATAAAAAGTTTTAGATGAAAAGAAAATTAGATGATTTTTTATTTATATTATTGAAAATTGGCAAAAAAATGTAAATTAGAAGCTTAATGTAATACACTTGAAATTTGAAAGCCTAATGTGACATAAAATGTAAATTGAAGGCTTAATGTGATACACTTGAATCTTGAAGGCCTAATGTGGTATAAAATGTAAATTTGAGGCTTAATGTGATACATTTGAAACTTGAAGGCCTAATGTGAAAGTTTAGCAAACTACAGAGTACTAAAGTGCATTTATCCCTTGCAATTATAAATGTCAAAGAAGTAATATAATAATAAGTGTCAACACATAGTAGATGGTGGATATGAAAATAAAAACCAAGTGAAAGATGATGTGCCATCAACAGAGGAAGACAAATTACGTGATATCATTTACAGCATAAACTCTTTTATTTGTTGCATTTTAGCTTCCAAATTAGCCATTTTCTCATGCAAAGCTATATTCTCTGCATTTCCTTATCATTTAAAAGTAGATGGAAACGATTTTGGACCATATTCTATGCCATGTATATATTTAAATTTTTTCTCTAAGACTTAATTGGCGATACCTTTCTTTTCTACTAATTCTATTTTTTCCAAACGTTTTTGTGAACGCATTTCATTCAATGTCTTACACAAAATACATATATATATGTAAGAAATACCAATAATTATTTACATAATTAATCTAAATAATAAAAAATATTAAATTAACCAATA
>QANX01006318.1:127648-149026 GCA_003254975.1 Ochetophila trinervis | reverse complement strand
TATAAGATAAATTTTGTAAAATCCAGTCGACGTGTATCGTATTGCAAAAATTAATATGACAGCTGTATGCAAGTTGTTTCTTAGTGAATGATTTGGCACGTATTCAGACGTGGTCAACTATAATTTTATCCCATTCCCATCATTCGGGACAGATAACGAAAAAAGAAATCTACTTTATATCAATAAAAAAAAGCATATCCATTCTAGTCGGCCGACTCTTCAACAGTTCTAAGACCAAAAAAAATTAAAAAATAATAATAATAAAAAAAATCCCCATTTATTTTATTGTCGTGTTTACATTTAATTATTTAGATATTTTGACCTGCCAAATAATTGGGTCCACGTGGCAGGCCATTTGTGGTAGAAAAATCCAAAGGAATATGCGGAGACAGAGTGTGCGATTGGTCTTGGAGCAGAGAGTGTCGGCTGCAGCTGGCAAATCCCATCGGGACCCCCTGAATTTTTCCCTATTTGAAGGCTTGGGTGGGCGTTTGGATCGACAGGAAAGGAGAGCCATCTGATCGATCTTCAGCATCATAATCGGTGATCGATGGCGCAGAAAGGGTACTTGAAAATGAGAACAGAGAGGGTGTCGTCCAGCGATTTGATCCGCTCCGATCTGAAAGACTTTGCAGCCGCTGCTAAAAACCTTGCCAACCACTCCATCAAGCTCGCTGGCTTGGGCTTCGGTACCACTTTCCTCGAGTGGCTTGCTGCCTTAGCTGCTATGTATGCCTTGCTTTTTCTTTTTCGTGATCTTTTTCTTCGCTCCGCTCTTGCTCTGCTTCACTACTCCTCTGTATGGTTATTTTGCCTGCTATTTGTACAGCTTCTTATTCTTTTCGATACAGATTCTTGTTCTCCCCACTCTGTATAATTCATCATCTCGATTAAAAAGTTCAATTTCAGGCATACAACTTTTCAGATTCAATTAAATTGGCAACAAAATGCATTTATAAAAAATAAAAATAAAAAACTTTTGTTTATATAGATGACACTGATTTGGTCTGTTTTAGTCTGCTTCTTATGAAATCTAGTATAAATGCATTGATCACGTTCAGATCTTGTTCTTGTAACCAAAGTTGGTCTTTTTCTTTGTGATCTGATAGTTTTAACCTGCTCCATTCTGCATCTCTTCAAGATTTCATGAATTTGATCTTAAAAATAACATCTTGAATTCTGCTCAAAACAGGTTTTCTAGTACATGTTTTCTTTTATCTGTTTACTTTTTGCCCATGATAAAATTAAAACATCTACATCTTGAATTGCCTTCAAACTTCTTTTCGAAGACCAAAAAATGTGAGGCTTTCTTTGTCACTGAAACCAAATTGAGTTGGCATTGGAGATATTTTTTTCGGTTTACATCCGATTTGATTCTTATGCAGCAAGATATTTCCCTATCTTTATGTTTTTTGTGCATTGTCTTCTGTACTATTATTAACCTATATTTCATGTCTAATGTAGTTATTTGCTCGTCTTGGACCGAACGAACTGGAAAACAAACATTCTTACATCGCTACTGATCCCATACATTTACCTAAGTCTTCCATCCATACTGTTCAACCTGTTAACGTGAGTATATCCTTACTGTGGACAGCACTGACTATTTCTTGCCATGTATTTATTTCTCTTTTGTTCACGATATGTACTAACTATTTGATGATCCTGCAGCGGAGAGATTGGAAAATGGATTGCTTTCGTTGCTGTTGTCCTGCGGCTTTTCTTCCCTAAACGGTTCCCAGGTAATACAGACTATATACCTTATTCATGGTATCAAATTATGTCATTATTCAATCTCGTAATTCGTTTTTGTGGTAATTCACTGGTTATGAACTTTGATGATAAAACTGCAGATTGGTTGGAATTGCCGGCAGCACTGATTCTTCTTATAGTTGTGTCTCCTAGTTTATTATCGAGCACTATAAGGAACGATTGGATCGGTGTGGTCATATGTTTAATCATTGCAGGCTATTTGTTGCAAGAACACATAAGGGCATCTGGTGGTTTTAGAAATGCCTTCACAAGAGCTAATGGGGTATCAAACACAGTCGGTATAGTTCTTCTGTTTGTGTATCCCGTTTGGGCATTGCTGGTTGAATTGATCTAGAACCACTCTTCCCAAGGGTTTGTGTACATTGTTTTGAGGTTTGCAAAACATATGTATTGTCTTTGTTTCACTTGATTTGTTTTGTACCACTCTTCCCAGTTTGGACCTAGTTTTCCAACATTAAGATCTTTAGTGTTCTGTAAAACTTCTCTAAGAACACAGTCAGCGACTTGGAATGTTCTGGCTTTGACTCCTGTGTTGTAATACTGAGCTGCAAGTTGCTGATATTGTCGATTGAAGCTGCTTCTATGGCTTCTTCAACTTCATCAAGGGTATGTCTCGTCATTTGATCGTTCAGCTGTGATAATGTATGACAGTTTGTTTCAGTAAAAAATGTGAGAGAGGAATTCTTGTGCATGGGACTCTGTTTCGTTTGATATAAAAATCCAATGTTTCTTAAGGAATTTTTAGAGATCCTTGTCAAGTTATAACACTCTTTAATAACCCAAAAGGTCTTTTGTTTTTCTGATTATACTGGTGATTGGGACTAATTGCACTATGTTTAGTCTCTATTCTCTTGATTTGATATCGATTAGAGTCTAGTTTCAAATGCAATCCTTTTTAGTATTTTCAAGGCCCGTTTGAGATGCTGGACTATTTTATATTTTTATTCTACCAAATAGAAAGTAGTATAGTCTAATCCAATGCAATCGAGCATAAAAACCGAGCCCTTATTTTATTTTGTGTTAGCTTTGGGGTTGGAAGTAATTTAGAACACCATATAAACTTTTTCAGTTTCATAATGCCTACAAACATGAATACTGCTTTTCATTTGTATGCTTTGGGTTTTTAATGTACATTCTGTTGGCTTGTTATTCTGTTGCTCAAAACATTTTATTTTCAAACTTCATAGTTTCTGATAAGAAATTCACGTATTCCTTTATTTATTGACAAACTTGGTGTGGTATCAGTTACAAAGTCTCTCATTGACAATATATAGCTACTTATGGCTCACAATATCTTAGACAGATAAAACAGAAATTAATAGTTTTAGGCAGGCTCCCAACTTTCCAGCATTTCTCATACTTTTGTTCCCTTTGCTTCATCGTACAACTTATCAATACAGTCCTGCATATCAATTTTATGACAATGTAAATGAATAATTACCAACCAGAAATTGGGCTTTCCATATAATATAATAGAGGATTTAGCAAAGACCTTTTTGAATATAATATAAGAACATCAAGTTGGGTTGCAAAGAATAATAAAATTGAATAGTAATAGTAAGTTAGATTACTAGTCATACCTTGTAACATTTAAACAATTGTGGCCTTTTCAATTTATAAGTTGGAGTTATCAGATCCCTCTCCATGTCAAAGGGATTTGGTTCCAAGTGAACTGCTTTTAACAACTCAAAACCTCGAAGCTGTAGTAATATTTACCATGTTAGACGAAGGAATAACAAAGCAAGAATCCAGCAAACATGGAAATAGAGACAATTGTGTAGACTTACTTTATGTTTCTGACCAGTGCTATTCAGCTCATCCAAAATGTATTTCCTTGCCTTTTGGTTTTGACACAGTGATTTGAAATCATCAGTCAGGTTACAATCTGCAGCCCATTTCTCCAGTGCATTTCTGTCTGGAACTGCCACAGCCACAAGAAACGACTCGAAGCTGTTCCCGTAGACCCAAATCTGTGCATAGATTAGGTAAGCGAAACGAGTACGCAGAAAAACTAACACAAACTCATTTATTGGGGAAAATAAAGGTTAGTTTGGTTCTACATTATTTTTCTAATTTAGAATATGCATTTTGGTAGTTGTAGCAACATACCGAAGTTATAAGAGGGCATTGCAAGTATTTTCCTTCGATGTTCTCCACAGCAACATATTCCCCTTGTGAAAGCTTAAATATGTTTTTTTTCCTGTCTATGATTTTCAATGCACCATCAGGTTGCCATTCTCCAATGTCACCTGCAAATTGTCTTAAGAATTATGGACCCAATATGCTATATATCACGGTAAAAAAAAATAATAAAAATAATAATAAAAATAAAAAATGAGCAACAAGAATGTATATTACATGTCTGGTCCTGAATGATAATCACTACCTTTTGATTTTCTAAAGAATTACAGAAGGTGGAAGGGTAATGAATTCATTTAAAGCATGTTGTCCTTTTGCAATTGTGGATCTATTTTTTATTGAATAATATAGCTTTCACCTCTAGCTTTTTGTGCATACTACTGCTCACATTCATATTTACAAAACTCTCATCCAATTCTACCAAGCTTCTACATTTGCCAATTATCCATAAACCTTTCATGTTAAAATACTTCCAAAACTTATTATGTTATTCATTGAGGATAACCTATTAATCTTCACATCCTGCTTTGGAAAGAGCAAAACCTTCATAAATATCTTAAAATTAAAATGTTGAAAACGGTAAAAGCTGCTATGTATGTTATAACTTTCTTAAGGTTTTACCTGTATGAAACCACCCATCAACAAGGACTTCTTCAGTTAGATCAGCTCTCTTGTGGTAACCAGAAAACAAGGTTTTTCCTCTCAGGCAAATCTCCCCACGTGGCACGCTGGAAAGTGCATCATAACCCATTTCTGGGACCGACTCAAGCCTTGTTTCAATGGTTGTGATGGGGACTCCAACAGTTCCCACCATAGAGTATACATTGGCTATGGATGTTATACACCCACCACAGCTTTCAGTAAGTCCTATGATGTATTGAAAAAAAAAATGTACATACATGAGTAGCTGATGGAAGTAAGTAAAGAGTGATAAAAAGGTACAATATCCTAGATACCATATCCTTGAGACAAAGTAGAGCAGCTGGTAACCCTCAGAAATTCCTCCACGTGCCTAGGCAACGGTGCAGCACCAGACAACAAGATCCGAACTCGTCCGCCTAAAGCTTGCTTAGTCTATATGACAAATAACTGAAATTTAGAATGCAAAGAAAACAGTTTGAAATAAAAATGGAAGATAAAATGACTGACCTTGTTAAAGACAAGCTTGTCTAAGAGTGGTGCTGCTTTGTCTTGTGGCAGACCCTTCTCCAGATTTGCTAACTTGCTGTTGGTACATTCTTCATTAGTTGTCCAGAAGGAAAGAAAGAGAAGATAAAAAAACAGGTTTTTGTTGTTAAACGTACTAGTTATATGCATATTGGAACAGTGTCTTCTGAAATGTCCCTCCAGATGAAATTTTACCAGATATGCCTTCAAAAACAGAGCCAGTGTTTAGAATGAAGTCAACAACACGTTAGTTTTCTTTTTTATGCATAGAAAACAACATTTTAGTGAATGAAAGTAGCAAATCACCGGTGTGGATTCGATCAAAAACTCTAGGAACCCCACAAAATACAGTCGGCTTCAATTCTTGAATGTCATCCATCAAAAACCTTACATCCTGTAGATCCAATACAAGAACAATGAACATGCATCATACTTGGTAAGTCAAAGAGATATATATGAATTAAGTAGACGGCAAAATTATTGGAAGAAATAAATCTTAATCTTACGCCTTGCCAAAAGCCTATTGAGGAGGACTTGTAGATGCAGTAGTTCTCAATTATTTGATCATATATATGTGCCAAAGGAAGGAATGAAAAGTATGAATCTTCTTCTGTGAACTGCAATATAATTTAGTCCATGTCAGTTTATCTGGCAGAAATGCCATAAGAAAATAAAATTTCAAAAATTACATGTTCCAGTATTTTAGAGGAGTTACTTTCTTTTTCTTTGGCTGAAATCATAACAAAATGACATTTTTTTTTCATTAAATTCAATTATAAAGTCAAAAATAAATAATAAATAATTTATTGTATACCCCATCGTCTGTAAGTTGAAACATTTGATGCACAGATAACACTTCTGTCATGACTGTCCCATTAGTAAGGATGACACCTTTAGGTTCTCCAGTTGTTCCACTTGTATACATTATTGTGCAAATGTCATTCCTCTGTTTTGGAGGCAGTTCATAACTTGAACTTGCCTGAACAAAGTTAGATTTTTAAAAAGGTGTTAATGCATCATTTACAACTTGCTTAATTTATCAAAAATATCAGCAGCCTGGAAATTCTTTCAATGTGAGAACAAAAAAATAGTTCTTTCCATATTTACCAAGTTAGAGAACTCCTCCCAAGAAAAGCAAGACACGCCTAATTCTTCGGCTTCCTTCTTTTGCATGCTTGAAATATTTGCAAAGCTTACAATTGCTGAGAAAAGAAAAAAAGCAGATTAAAAACTTTAGCTAGCACAATCACCATGTTGCATTGGAAATTCAAAGAACTTTGAGGAAATAGCTTCGACTCACTTTTCAAATGTGTAAAACAGTTTGACAAGCACGATAGGATCTGCGCAAAGACTTCCCACATAAGAGGGATGGGATAGAAAAACATATTCACAAACACAAAGATATCAAACATTACCAGTTGGATTAGAATGATCATGATGATGAAAGAATAACAACTTACAGCAGGGATTTTGTTTTCTTGAACAAATACTAAAGAAACTTCGGCATGGTTGACGATAAACTCAATTGCATTTGCACCTTTGACAAAGTAAAAAAGCATGTAAATTAACTTAATTAGATAGTTGTACCATGTGTTCTAGTATTCAAATTCTCTAATTACAAAAGCAGACTAAAAAACAGGGGGGGCGAAAGAGTCCTGAAATAATCCATGTTAATCATTGAAGTAAGAAAAGTTGGAATACACACCTAGCGTGTCATACAATGGAACACATGTTATGCAATGGCTATAACAGGCCTGTGAAAACATCAAACAAATATATCAAAATCGTTTTACCCTAAAGAGAATTAATCAAATAAAAAAGGGTTAATACCATTCACTAATCTCTCATATTTTTAAAATATCATGAACTTATCTTAAGTTTCACAAAATTATCATTTTTTTATTGATTCCCTCACACCCAGGGTACTAGTTGAAATTTTTAAAATTTAAAGGGATAATCTCAATTGCAGCCCATGAGATTTGACTAAAATTAAATTTAGTATTTTAAGTTTACGACAATACACATGCAACTTTAACATTATATTTTTATTCAACTAGTATTGAAAAAAGAATATATACTTCAAATCAAAAGTATAATAGTAATTGCATATGTCTGCAGAGACTGCAGATGTATTATCATAAACCTAAAATGCTAAATTTGATTTAAATCAAACTTCAGAGTTGAAATTAATCCAAATTTAAAAGATTTAATGCAAACTTAAGGAGACTTAGATGGAATATTTCAATTAGAATATGGGAAACATAGCAAAAAAGCATACCTCCATTGCGATAATCCATTGGGGGCAATTTGAACCATATATACCACAACGATCCCACTGCATAAATTTAATGGAAAACATAAAATATTGGATGATTACTTTCTGCTATTGCACATAAAAACACAGGTCTCATCATGAAAGCTTGGTATGCATGAAACAATGAAAACTCACAGGATTGACACCGCGGCTTCTGATGGCAGATCCTAGACGAATAGCTGAATCATAAACCTCTTGATACGTGAGCCATACATAGGGGCCGGCCTGTCATTTTCCACATTGAAAACGAAAATGAGCTCATGGGGTTTTCTGGGTTTCTGCTACTGCTCGATCTTTACAAACACACAGAGAAATTGATAAAAGAAATAAAAATGGTAACCTTTGAATCCGTGATTTGTCTTCGTCCTAGCATTCGGCTGTTTGGGTTCCTCTTAACAGAGTCACTGCGAACAAAAACAGAGTTTTAAGGGACAAATTGTACAGAGCGATGAACTGAACTGAATTTGAAGAGCAAGATTGTTGATCATAGAGAAATTTGAGCTTGTAGAAGAATTGAGTTTGAGCTATTAGAGTTTCTGGAGTGTGTAACGGAATAAGACAAAGGCAGAGGATTATCCATGCATGTTAAATTGAAGAGACTTATTACAAATCTACTTTCTGAAATTAAATAATTCAAATTTTAGTCAAATAAATATATAAATATGCATAGGTAGATAGATGGACAGTGAGATTTAAGATACGAATCTAATCGAAAAGTGAAAACAGGATCTTATAATATGAGAAATTGGTAATATTAGGTTAATCATTTGTTTCTGAGTTTAAATTAAGGAAAAAAAATAACCAANTTAGGTTAATCATTTGTTTCTGAGTTTAAATTAAGGAAAAAAAAATAACCAAAAGAACGCAAACATTACTTTTTGGCTTGCCTTTTCTTGTGCTGCCAAATATAAATTTGCAAACAGAGTTTGGTAAAAAATAGTTTTAGCTATTTTTCTTTCCTTCCATGAAACTACTTGATTAAATTTTATGTCACTCTACTGCATGCCATTTTATTAGTACTAAAGCCTAGAAGAAAAATTAAGTGACAAATGAAGTCGGTAAAAACAATTATAGTGAAAATCTGAATATCCAGATATTTTTATATACGTATAAATATATATATATATATAATATGTTTACTGTAAATCATTACTAATAATTTAATATCATCGATAGTTTCTTTGCTAAAATAAATTATGAATGACAAATGCTGAAAATAAATTATTGTGATGATCAGCATTTTAAAATGGTTCGGATATATATATATATATATATAAGAAATATACCTGAAGAACTGCCATGGAGAATGGAGACCTTCCGGCATCTCCATCAGACCATCTTTGGCATAAATGCTCCGATACACCGGCCCTGCCGACGGCCTCTGGTCGGTGGCCGGCCTTGATTCCTCAACTTTCACAAGGTAACTATCGATCGACATTTAGACCAACTTAAAATGTCAGAAAAATGAGCTCCAAACTATATATATGTATATAATGCAAACAGCCTTCCAGTGGTATATATTTGCTTCTAGAACTAAGGCTGGTGTAGAAGATATTTGAGAGAATTATAATAATAGCAGTGCTAATAATAAAAAGAATAAAGAAGAACGAGAAAGAAGAAATGGGAGATAGCTAGTTGGGGTTGAGGTTGAATGCAATAAATAGAGAGAGTTTACTTTCGAATACACAAAAATACAACAGACATCAGACCCATTTTATTGGCGGTGTTTAATTAGGGTTGCATGGACTACAGGTGAGATATAGAAAGAGACAACACAACTCACCCACCAGCATTTATATTCGTAGATGCATAGTTTGGTGAAGTTGGACTTGCCTCCTTTTTCCAATAAAGATAATTACTTTTTCTAATTACTCAAATATTTAGTGGTTAAGTTGATATGATTTGTGTATACGGATTCTCTTATGTCCTTTTTTTGTTCAACAAACTTGTAGCTGATAGATTGTATTAATTGTTTGATATATATGTGATTCAAAGCCAATATTAATTTATTCAATTATACAAGATACTACAAACAGTATCAAACATATTACATGTTCAATACACTGCATCTTAAAAAAGAAGTTCATTGCATTATATAGAAAAAAAAAAAAGGAAATGGAATTTTTTTTTGTTTTTTTTTTGCTGATATTAATTAGGGGTTAATGGGGATTAGAACTCATGGGATCATCGTTTCAGAAAACCCATATTAATGTCATTAGCTATCCAAGTCACCAGAAAAACTATATGTAAGGGTTACATGCATGGTTAATAAAACAGGTTATTTCAGAAAGACACAATTTATATATGATATTAATTAAAAAAGTAATCGGAAGAAGAAAATATTCAGCGTTTAATATTAGCTGGATGTTGTCGATGCAATCAACTCCATCATTCATATGCATGTAGATGTGGTTGGGTATGACTATGACTATCATGACAAGGAACTTTGTTCAATCAAGTCATGCTCATCTTATATTTCAACAGCTACTATTTCTTCTTTTACCAAAAGAAAAAAAAAATTGCTATTTCGCCTTGAAGTCCTCTTGAGGTTGATGACCAAAACAGAAAAAGTCCACTTGTGGTTGGACCTATTTATTTATATATTAGACAACATATGCTAAAAGATAATTAATTATATATATGGATTTTTCTACAGTACAAATAAAGTAATATTATTTATAAATGAAGTATCATTATCTATAAATAGAGTAACATATTAATATTATTTCATTAAAAATTTTATTACTTTATTTACGGATAATATTACTTTATTATAAATTTTAATAATGTTACTTCATTTATAGACAATGTTATCTCATATACAGATAATATTATTTTATTTACAGATAATATTATTTTATTTATAAATGATTATTATACCAATATAATTAATTTAAATGGTTATATATAGAAAATTCCATATATACTGTGTCTTTGTCTACCAGTAGCTGCCAATTTTTAGGAAATACGTACTATATTGGAATTTTCATCTCTGGTGATAAATGGAAATACTAAAATCCCCTTATCAATTTATGTAAAATAAAACTAGGAGAGGAGAACACTGAAAATGTATCTTGAGTGGTTTTCAGTGGTTTTTAAAACTATGACAAACTAAGAGTACATTGGTTTGATGTTGACATATATTAATTTTGTCTTTAATTTTTTATTGAAAAGCAATTACTATTTTTTATTTATGATTACAATATATTTTAAATTAAAAAATTAATTTTAACTACCATCTTTAAAATTTCATCTAAATTTATTTTTATTCGTTGTTTTACGTATTTTATCTGCAATTTATTTTTTATATTGTTTTAATATATGGTTATCTGTCTTTCCTTTAAAAAATTATTTACATTATTTTTATCCTCGGCTTTTTTGTGCTTTTTAAAGTTACTTTAATTTTTATATTGTTTATATCTCTAACATTAATTAATATATATGTATGTAATAAAGTTTGCATTCATTTATTGTTATTTTTTATATACAATTTAAAATGTTTTTGAGATTTTTTTTTTCTTTTTAAAAAAATTAAATGTTATAGATATAAAATTATAAAAGGTATAAAAATAATTTCATGAGGTATATAAAAGCATAATAGTAATTTAAATTGTAATATCGGATACTGTAGGTAAAATTAATTATAAATTAAAAATATATATTAGATGTTACTATTGATGACTGTTTATCATCAAATTTATATTTTATTTGACAATTTAACTAGCTAATTCAAAAAGTTAATTTTTCCTCACCAAGTTTTTAGTATATATAAAAGTTAATATATAATTAAATGCATTTAATTATTATTTATTATTTCAGTATGGATTATATTAGTGATTATTACTACTGATCATCACCAGGGATAACAAAAAACAAAATTCAAATTAAAAAAAAAAAGGAAAAGAATTTCGTTTAAACTTTTACAAATGGAGAATACAAAAGCAATTACTACTTGTAAGCAATTTTTCACCCGCATATCAAACGCTATAAATAACCAAAAGCCATAACATAATAAAAGGTATGCCTAGATTAAAAAGGAAGGAGATGCTTTTATTTCTTGTTTATAATACGGAAAACCAATAAATTAGAATTCATAAGAAATGAACATTGGTAGTATAACTTGTCTGAATGATAAGAAAATCACGAACTTATGTACATCGAAATTTAAATAAGAAACAAAAACAAAAAAGGAGCAATTTACCAAAAAACAAACAAAAAAGGGGCAAGCTCCTTTTTGTTTTTCCCCCCCGAAAATGGGAAGAAGCAAATCAACTCTTGGTGTGTACAATTTATTTATTTATTTTTGTGAGAATTGTAGGAAACACACTTCCAACATATATGTGTGGAATTTTGTACTGTAGTTGCACTTCAACTTTATAAAGTGTGGTTTGATCATTTTTTTATTTTTAATTTTTGTTTTTGAATATTTTAAAAATTAAAAATAAAAATGTGTTTGATAATTATTTTTATTTATTTTTTTGAAAAAATAAAAATGCGTTTATAGCCAATTTTATTTTTTTTAAATAAAAACTATTTTTACTTTTTTTTTAAAGAAAAAAAATGTTAAAAAGTCATTTTCAATTTTAATTTTAAATTTTTTTTTGTTCTTGATAATGTGAGAATACAAGACAACTAGAACAATGCTTGAACTTGAGACCGCCCATACTGACATCGTTCAGATTTGACCGAAACCACGAATTACTCGAACAAGGCTGCAATTTGGAACCACTGGGTCAAAGCCAGAGCCTAGGATTACCCATTTGAGGCCGAAGCCAGGAACTGCCCAGTTAGGGCCAAAGCTCGTGACTGCCTGGTCAGGGCTAGCACCTGGGTTCGCCCTGTCGAGGCTGAAACCCAAGACCGCCTAGTCTGCTGGAACCTGAGATAGCTCGATTCGAGATGGAACCCGGGACTGCTCGATCGGGCCAGTACCTAGGACTGTCCGATCGGGTCTGGAACCCTGAACGCAAGGTCGAGGCCTATACCAAGGACTGCCTGGTCATGCCGGTACCCGGAATAGCCCAGTCTGAGCCAAAACTAGGGACCATCCGGTTGGGCCAAAATTCTAGACCATCAAGATCCGGGATCTTTAAATGGACAAGATTCGGTATTTGACATTAATTGAATATAAATTTATTTGTAAATTTTTAAAAAATTAAAAAAGTTAATAAAAATTAAAAAACAAAAAATGGTTACCAAAAATATTTTTTTTTCATACAAAAAAAAATCAAAAAATAGTTGTTGTTTTTCATTTTTTTTCTTTTTAGCAAAAGCATAAACCTTAAACAATAAACAAAAGCTAAAATTCAAAAACTAAAAATAAAATCTGAATGCGTTAAACAAACGCACTCTAAATTTTTCTTTTTTAATTTTAAGTACCACAAATTTTTAATGACAAAGAATTTCTATTCAAAATAAACAAAATGGTTTTTTTTACTCTATTAGTCCTTAAACTATGGATATAGTTTCACTATGGCCTTTAAGCTCTTTTTTTTTTTCTTTTGTTTTTTTTTTTGTGGTTCTTAAACTTCAATTTTTGATAAATCTTGGTTAAAACTATTTAGTAGTTTTAAGACATGTAGTATACCTACTACAGGGACCAAAAAAAAAACGAAATTAATTAATTAACAAAATGAGACCAACCTTATAAGAGTCTTGCATGTTCCATTAAGTGCACTAAAGAAAAATAATTTAAAGACCAAGTGCACTAAAATCACAAATTTAAAAACTAAAATGTCAAAATAAAAATTCAGAAAATAAAATATAATTGTGAGTATAGTTCAGTGGCTAACAAAGTAAATAACATAAACAAAATTATAAAGCAACAATATACTAATATATTTACTAAACTCTTACATATTGAATTAATAATATCAAAATTTTAGTATGTATTTTGAAAGATTTATATGCATATAAGTTAGTAGAATTTTTTTAAAACATTAAAGAAGTAAAGAATTTCAAATTGCGGATCATTATATACTAGAAGAAATAGTGATTTTATCACTAAATTATCCCGAATTCAAAAAGTTAATAGGATTCAATTACAAATATTATGTTCACACTTCACAATAAAAAAGGGAAGCTAATAAAATGCTTTAATCTTAATTAATATTGTCAAATGATATTGACTCGTCGGTTTAACATTCAAATCTACATCTTTAAAATTGTAGGTTTAAAACACCAAAAAAAAAAAACGTCAATTAATATTATTTGATATAAAAATTACAACACTTAATAAATAAAAAAATGATAATATTTGGATATATGCTTTTTTTCTTTTGTGGCCGTAATAAATGCCAATGCTTCCCTCTATTAAATAACTCGTTCTGGACCACTGGTTATGCCTTCCGAACTTTCCGACCCCATTACTCGCACTCACCCCACCTACCCACCCCTCTTTTAAAATTGGCATTGGTGCCACGCCATTTTATTGATTGATGGTGTATCTGAAACCAGTATCCTAACGCCAGCTGTTAGTTTTATGCTACATTACTTTCTTATTTTAATTGAAATTTTTTATAATTAATATAAAATAAAAGTCAGAGCAGACAAAATCAAACTAGACTTTTTAAACAGAGTTAAATTCTTATTTTTAATACGGTTTGTAAAATGGAAATAGTTGGATTTGATTTATTATGTAAAATAATTTTAATTAACGAATTAATTTACAGTTTGTATAAATTTTATACTGAATTAATTTAAATTGAATATTNCTTCTTTTTTATAATAATAAAAACAATATAAATAAATTAATATTTATATAATAAAAAAATTTCTCACTTCCTAATTAGGCACAACCTTTTTTTAGGGGTGTGTAAAAAAATTGACTAACCGATTAAAATAACCGATCAAATCCGATCTGTTTGGATCAGTTATTTTAGTGTACTTAGATTGGATCGGTTTTGACAAATCAAAAATCGAAGTTCGATTCAATTCAGTTCGGGGTGTTAAAAACTGATCTAATCCTAATCGACTATTTTTTTTTTTACAAAACATATGACAATTAATTTAATATTATTGGTATGTAGGCTTTGTTATATTAGCTTAAATTTGGAGTTGGATTACTGGATTATTGTATTAGTGTAGTAATTTTGTTTTGTTTTAGTTTAATATATTTATTTGTCGTGTTGTTTTTTTAATCATTTATGTGTTAGGTTTTGAAAAATAATATTTTTTTATGGATTACTTAGTGCTCACTTTATGTGTTAGGTTTTAAAAAAAAAAAAAAACATAATTTTTTAAACAAAATTTAAGCACAACAAATTTTGTTACAAAAAATAGCTCAAATGTCAAATATTCAAAATAAAAAAAGCTCAAAAATTAAATTTTAAAAAGTCTAAACAAATTAAATAAAAGTTGAAGCCAAACCGATTATCCAAACTGATCCAATCAAATTACTAATTGGATTGAATTGGATTGGNAAACTAATTGCTGACTCATCATGTTTAACAGACCCTCTACAAGTAGAAGGTCATTTTGACAGCTTTTATTTTTTTTTTATGCTACATCAGTTTGACAGAGTTTTTTCACAGAACAATTGAAGATAATTTTTATATTATTCTGTCTATTGACAAAATCATTGAAGATGCTTTTAGAATTTCACTCGTATATAACACCACACTACCTTCTTTAATTCTCATCAAATTTTTTTTTTAAATTATTTGAACTCTAATATTTTAAACTTTCAAAATTTTATAATTTAGATTTTTAATTTTTCAAGTTATCAATTTAAGCTCTTGATTTTTATTTTATTGTAATTTAAATTTTATTTAACTTTTAATTACTAGATTTAATAATCGTCTCACAAAATTATTAGTGAACTATATTAATTTTTTAATTTGAAAATAATAAAGATGGCAAAAATCTCCATTTAATTCGATTTCCGTAGAGATCCACTTTTAATGGAGCATAAACTCTCCGATTAAACGGAAAACGGGATAGAAAATGAGGCAGAGATGCTTGCCCCGGGTTGAGGACGAAGATTACATTCCCCAACCATACCCATCCGTATATATATAATTATGTATTAAAATATATCTTATTGTATTTAAATATATATGTCATAATGTTTATATTATTTATATATATATTTTATATTAAAAAATTAAAATTTATATTTAAAATTGAATTTTTATATTTTTATTTTTATGGGCAAACAGAAATCCCACAACTAAGGTTAGCAAGATGGGAAGTGATTTTTATTTTTATGTGGCATTGCGTTGTTCTGGAATAACAGTATAAGATGGGAAGTGATTTTTAAATCCAAATGGATTATGGGGGTGAAGATTCCGATTGTTGATGATGGGTACTGGACTCTTTGGACATGTTATGCCCCGGCAGAAAGAGCGCAAAGGAGGGAATTTTGGACTACCTTAATCTCTTTAATTGAAGCTGGCTCAACGATGTGGGCCTGTATTGGGGATTTTAACGAAGTTCTGAATCAGGAGGAAAAACAGGGTGGCCGTGAGGTTTCTGAGAAAAATAACTTCTGGCTTAAATTGTTTATGGACGAGATGCATGGTATTGACATTGGGTATAGTGGCAATGTCTTCACTTGGTGCAACAAAAGAGGTGGATTGGCAAATATTCGCCAACGTCTGGATAGAGTAATTTCAAGCGTTGACTGGCGACTTAAGTTTGAGAATGCTGGTGTCACCCATTTAAATGCCTACCAATCTGATCATGCCCCGATTGTCCTAAATCTGTATTTGGAGCAACCGAAGCTGCCTAGGCCGTTCTGATTTCAGGAAATTTGGCTCGGAGATCCTATGTGTCAAAATATAGTTAAAGATGCTTGGGAGAATAATCAAGGATTTCCGAGAAGAATTTCTATGGGAAGGAAAATACTTAACACTTCCAAAGCTCTAAGTAAGTGGAATAAGGAATCCTTCGATTTCTGCAATGAGAGAATTTCTTTTTTTGAAAGAACAATTCAACACCTTCAAAGTCTGTATCCTTCGGAGGATGTTATCAGTCAAGAGAGGAAAGCGCAAGAAGAGTTGAGTGAATGGCTGAGTCGGCAAGAAATTATGTGGAGACAAAAGTCAAGAGAGATGTGGTTAACTGCTGGTGACCGTAATTCTAGATTTTTTCATGCAGCTTTGATTACTAACAGGAGGAAGATTTTCATCAATAGCCTAAAAAACAGTGCTGGAGAGTGGTTGGAGACGAGAGAGCAGATCGGTGATTATCTTGTTAAAGAGTTTACTGAGCTTTTCAAATCGGAGATTGTTAATCAGAGACAGTACTTAAGTAACCCCTTTTTTGAAGAGGTCTCAGGGGCTCATAATTACCGGCTAAGCTGCATTCCTAGTGAAGAGGAGGTTCTTAAGGCAGTTAAGAGTATGCATCCTATCAAGGCTCCTGGCCCAGATGGGATGCCGGCTCTATTTTTCCAACATTTTTGGAACACGGTGGGGGGTGATGTGACGAAAACAATCCAGAACATTTTTAGACATGGAGTGTTCCCTCATGGTCTAAATGATTCCTGTATTGTGCTTATTCCGAAGACACCGCAATTCACCAATTTCAATCAAATCCGGCCAATATCTCTGTGCAACACAGTGTACAAAGTTCTCTCCAAGATCAATGTGAACCGGCTGAGACCTTTATTTCCTAACCTCATCTCCCCCAACCAGTCAGCTTTTGTCCCAGGGCGTTGGATAGGAGAGAACTCAATTATGGTCCAAGAGATCACGCATTCTATGAAGATGAAGAGGGGTACTAAAGGTTTTATGGGCATTAAAATTGACCTTCACAGAGCCTATGATCGGGTGGAATGGAATGTGCTGCTCAACACGTTGAAAGCGTACGGTTTTGATGATAAGTTCCGACTGTTGATTTTCATATGTATTTCTTCTTTGCGGTTGAACCTTCTTCTGAATGGCTCTACCTATGGTCAAATTCCAGCTGAGAGAGGGATTCGTCAGGGTGATCCTCTCTCACCTTTCCTTTTTGTTCTGTTTATGGAAACACTCTCACGTATGCTCAATAAGCTTGAAAGAGATGGAGAGATTCAGGGAATTAAAGTTGCAAGAATGGCTCCTACAGTCACACATCTTTTCTTTGCTGATGATATTCTCATCTTTTGCAAAGCCTCAGTTGATCAAGCATCAAAAATCATTAAGTGCCTGGAATCGTTTTGTAATTCAACCGGTCAAAGTTTCAGTCTTTCAAAATCAGGTTGTTTTTTCTCTAAGAACATCCGTGGAAATCTTAAAGTTGCAATCAAGAGCTGTTTAAATATGAAAGAGTTAGATCATAATGTGAAGTATTTGGGTAATAACCTCTTTCCCAACAAACATCGAAAGCAGGATTTTGAAGCTTTGGCAAGGAAAATCACCTCTCGGTTTGATAGTTGGAAGGCTAAACTCCTCTCTCAAGTCGGAAGAGCCACCCTAGTCAAGCATGTTATATCGGCCATTCCTCTTTATTCCATGGCAGCCAACAAGGTTCCCACTGAAATCTGTAAGGAAGTTGAGAAGAGTACAAGGTCTTTCTTATGGAGGGGTACTACAAATGTGAAGAAGACTTGGACTCCGGTTGCTTGGAACAAGGTGTGCAAACCCAAATCTTGTGGAGGTCTGGGTATTAGAAAACTGAGTGAGATGAACTCAGCTTTGCTTGGAAAATTAGGATGGTCTCTGGCCAATGACACTGGGAAATTATGGGTTCGTATTCTAAAAGCGAAGTATTTCCCTCATGATGACTTTATGCATTGCCGAAGAAGGAAGAACTGCTCAAGAGTGTGGCCAGCAATCCTGAACACCCGTAACATTCTAAAGAAAGGTATATGTTTCAAAGTGGGAAAAGGTAATAACATCAACTTCTGGGAAGACCCGTGGGTGCCCAACCTACCTAAGTTCAAACCTATTCCTAAGAATGAGGATGTGAGACAAAATTACGGTATGGTGCAATCTCTTATGAATAGCAATGGAGAGTGGAAGCTTTCTATGCTGAAGGATCTCTTCAATGCCGAGACGGTTACTCGAATATGTGAAATATTTTGGGCAAATAGAGAGACAGAGGACAGCTTGGTTTGGATGGGAAAAGAAATGGTCTTTTCTCAGTTAAATCTTATTACTGGATGGAAAATTGGGATGGGGAAAGACATGAATCCTGGTGGAAAAAACTTTGGCATAGCCATATCCATGAGAAACACAAATACCTTGTGTGGAAATTGGCTAACAGAGGCCTAGGTGTGAAGCAGAACCTGTCTCACCGTGGAATGCAGCTAAGTAATGATAAATGCATGCATGGTTGTAATGCAGTTGAAAGTGAGGTCCACCTAATGTTTAACTGTCAATTTGCAAGAGCTATATGGTTTGCAACTCCTTGGGGATTACGATGGGAAGCTATCCTTGGTAATGTGGATCCAAACAGTGGTGGGATTCTCAACTTATTGGAGAAAATATGGCAACCGAATTTTGTTCTTCCAAATGCAACCGAAAATCAGGAGGATCTTATTCTTTATAGTGTTATCATCTTTGAACACTTATGGTGGGTTAGGAATGAATTGGTCTTCAAGGAAATTCACATCTCCTTAGAGGAATCAATCAACACGGTGAGGAATAAATTTGCTGAATTTAAACAGTCTTTGGGTAGCAGCCTGCAGACTAGGGAGCTGTCCATGAGGGAAGAATTGGCAAGTCAATGGACACCTCCACCGAGAGGCTATTTGAAAGTTAATGTCGATGCAGCACTTAGAAAGAATGGAAGCTATCTTAGTATGATGGTTTGGAATGCCACTGGTAATCTTGTTGAAGCTCACTCGTTTAAAGTTCACACTCGTGACTCGATGATTGCAGAGCTATGGGCAATTAGACAAGCCCTATCGGTTTGCATCCACAATGGATGGAAGAATATAATGTGTGAATCTGATGCAAAGGGTGTGGTGAGTTGTTTAAATGAAGGTAATCCTCAGATGCTACACTGGTCAGCGGCAACTCTGTTCAAGGATACTCTCTGTTTTTGTAATGCCTTTGATTCCATTTGTTTTATTTGGTGTAATAGAGTTTGTAATAGCTTAGCCCATCTGTGTGCGAAATGGGCGGCAGAAAACAACTTTTGTGGTGTTATCACTGAGGATCTTTTACCTCAAAGTGTTCTTGACTGTATTGCTCTAGAGAAGGGAAACATCCCCTCTACTGGACCCAGGACAGTGGCTTGAGGGCTGTTTTATGTCCTCCTCTTTTGGTTTCAATGAAACAATTATCACTTTACCAAAAAAAAAAAAAACTAAGGTTAGCAAGGGCGCAGAGTGGAGTGGAACCGGGTTTTGCAATCCCGTCCCGGTGGAAAATTTTATGCTTGGGATGGGCCCTCATTAACCCGATGAAAAAAGAAAAAGATTTGTTTTACTTCCAAAGCAAAGAATTGCAGCAAGTCCTGTAGAACCTCTCCGAGGACTGGCAACCTTCAACACACCATAAAAAATGGAGGAAATAAAATTACAAGGTAGAGGCCAAATGGAGATAATCAGTTCCATTACAAGCCTCAATTTTCTCCTTTTCGAGTAAAAGAAAAGAAAGAGAAGGAAGGTTTTGGCCTTTCTCTTTCTAACATGTGGCGTCCCTCGCCGGTACTAAAGCAAAAGGAACAAGCTTAGATTTCACCAAAAAACAAAAATGATCAAGCTTAGAAATTCAATGTGAGATCCATATCCTTCCTTGACTTTAACTTGGTATTTCTATTTTGAAAAATAATTATAATATATGAAATATATAATATGCTATTTTATGTCTATAATTTTTTTTTAAAAATTATATGAAAAATAGTATATGTAACTCATTCCGTCCCCGCCCAATAGAAGGGCAAATTATTTTGCCCTATTCTCAATTTGGTAACCTGATTATCCTGGAAAAGCTCCCCCCGTTAGAGTTGGAATTCCACAGATATCGGATTATTCCCACTCTGCCTTGTTTTTTTGCTGAAGAATTCCCGTTCCGCCCCAATTCAAAATAAATTGATAATAAGGCGGGGATGGAGAGTGAAAAACTAAACGGGCAGAGAGCAGGACAGGCCATTTTGATCCTGCATTGCCTCTGTTGCCATTATTAAAAAATAATAAAGTATAAAATATTAAAATTATTTTTAAAATTTTATATTTTAGTATTCTTTATTATTAAAAAAGTTGAAACAATTCAAATAACTAATATTAAACTGAATTATATTTCAAATTAGAAAATATTAAAAATGTATAGTTTAGAATTAGTATTTTTATTTTAGTATCCTCTAGTTTAAAATTTGATACAATCTAATATCAATCAAGTGAGATAATTGTTAAAAATAAAAAAATCCAAATTATAACAGATTGAAAAATCAAAGCTTAATTACCAAGTCAAAAAATTAAGAATCTAAATTATAAAACTTTAAACGTTGAAAGTATCAAAATGCAAATAATCTATTTTGTTTTCTCTTTTCTATGGTCTCTCTTTTAACTACAAGGCTGCCTTTGGTGCTAATTTAGGAGGTTGTTCATCCTTCAAATTCCAATATTGTTTATAGAGAAGCACAACAAAGATATGTAAATAATTGTTTTTTTTTTAAATATAGAATTAATGGAATTAAATTTTTTTCTTTATCAACTTGCATTTTGCTATAACCAAGTAGTTTTTTTATGTTTTGTATCCGTATCAACAAAATAAAAAGTTAGTTATATTAGCATTGCATATCTTCATGTGTTTAATATACATATATTTGGTGGTTGTTTTTTGTTATTGTATTCCTTTTTCTGGAATAATACTTAAGCGCTGTTTGGTGTTATACCCGTCGTTTTAAATTGGTACAATAAAAAATAAAAAATCAATTTTAAAAATCATATGTTATAACGAAATTTATTAATTTTAACTAAATTTAATAAATATTTAACATTTTTTTAATTTGAAATGTTTCAATTTGTACAAATTAATTATAAAATTTTTTATATAAAAAAATTAAATTTAAAAAAATATTAAACTATATTTAAATTTTAAAAAATATAATAA
>QANX01006318.1:36490-123649 GCA_003254975.1 Ochetophila trinervis | reverse complement strand
AGCTATTTTTTGTACCAAAAATTTGTTGTACTTAAATTTTGTTTAAAAAATTATGTTTTTTTCAAAACCTAACACATAAAGTGCCCACTAAGTAATCCATAAAAAATTATATGTTTTTTCAAAACCTAACACATAAATGATTAAAAAAATAACATGACAAATAAACATATTAAACTAAAACAAAATTATTACACTAATACAATAATCGAGTAATCCAACTCTAAATTTAAGCTAATATAACAAAGCCTACATACTAATAATATTAAACTAATTTTCATATGTTTTGTTTAAAAAAAAAAAAACAAAAAACAAAAAAAGTGGTCGGTTTGGATGGGATCGGTTTTGGTCGGTTTTTAACACCCCGAACCGATCCGATCCGAACCGACCTTCGGTTTTTAATTTTTCATAACCGATCCAATCCAATTACACTAAAATAACCGATCCGATCAGGTTGGATTTGATTGGATCAGTTGTTTTAATCGGTTAATCGGTTTTTTTGCACACCCCTACTGTTGACTGTGCACAAACATTTGCCAAAGATGCTATCAATTTTTAGCATTAATATTATTTTGGTTGATTTTAACTTTTAAAGAATTATTTGTAAAAAAAAAAATTGATTTCTATATTTCGTACACCATTTTTTTAAAATTATCTTATACACAAATATTCGTTTAATAAAGGAATCAATAATTTTTTTAAATAAAAAATGCTTATATAAAATGCTAGAGCTGGAAAAATCCATCTAAATTTTTAGAATTTAAATAACAATTGTCAATGCAAAATCATTATCATGAAAATTAAAGATTTGTTTTTTTGCTAAGATTTAAAGACTTTTAAACTTCTTAAATTATTAAATAACAAATAAACTCATTAACTATGATTATGTATATACTTTTAAAATTCATTTAATCCAACTTTTTTTATTATCTAAATGTTAAAAATAATATTATCTTCCAAAAAAAAATATTAACATTAATTAGATGAATTTATTTACCAAAAAAGAAAAAGAAAAATCAAATATCGGCCAGGAAAAAGTATCTTATAACGCACGTGCTGAGTGAAACGAAATCCTGGACGCACGTGTCACACAACCTCTCTCTCTATAAATCCCTAAAACCCCAAACCCTTCATCTGCAAAGCTCAAGACTTTTTACAGAACCGCCGGGAAAACTCAGATTGGCTTCGATTTTCAGCGTCATAGTTTTGCTTTTGGAATCGTAGTAAGAGAGAAGATACACAATGTTTCCAGGAATGTTTATGAAGAGGCCAGACAAAGAAGTGGCTTTGAAGCAGCTTCGGACACACGTCGCAATGTTCGGGGCATGGGTTGCTGTGATCCGAGTTACCCCTTACATTCTTCACTACCTCTATGGTGAAAAGGAAGAGCTTAGCCTCGAATTCTAGATCCCCATCTCCTTCTTATGAGGTAATTGCTGAAATTGTTCGAATCTTAATTTTTTTACTGTTTGTTTATTTGTTTGATTTTTTTTTTTAAAAATTTGAATTTTTGTGAATGTTCAAATTGGTTATCTTTTTTAGATAACAAAGGAAAAATTTGGAATTTTTTAGATGTTTCTAGTCAGTAATTATAATTTCATGAAGTAAATTTGATTAGAAGGTTTGATTAATCATAATGTAGGACATGAAGAGAAGTTAGAATTTCATGAAATCATTTTTAACTTTTAGTTCATTATTTAGGGATAAATCATGATGTAGGAATTTGATGATTGTGATCTATAAAAAGGTTATGCATATTTTAGACTCTCAGGGAGTGACTATATTTCTGTTGTTTCATGGGAAATTACTCTAAGATATTAAGATTGTCAAAATATGGGCATCTTAATTTAGTATGCTTTTCTTGGACGCAAAAAGTGATAGAGAACCATTCATGAAGAATCTAGGTTATTGCTCATTAATGGTGAAAGTTCTTAATTCAGAATGATTTGAAGGCTGTCTGATTACAATTATCTCTTATATTGAGAGGGGGTTGGTCATGCATAGTTCCAGCATACTTCATGTCCATCTTCTCTCCCATTAACATGGTTACCATTTGCACTTGATTTTTGCCATGCTAAAGTTTTAAAATCACTTAAGAATCAAAATTTTACTTTAAATGGATGCAGTATGTGTTAAAATTCCAACTCCAAAACTTCCACTTGTAATTTGCTTAGTTGCATTTGTTATTTATGCTTAGAAGTTGATGTCTGACTTTGTAATTTTAACTTTCCCCTTCTCCTTTCCTTTAGATATGGATGGTCCTACTATTGCTGCAAATTATTTTATGCAAGTTAAGCAAGTGGAATCTGGAATATTTTAGTGTTTTAGGATCTGCAAAATTGTTTCTTCCAAATTCAGTTTCTTACTCTTTTTTACATTAAGATCTTGTTGGCTTCATTATATTAATTTCGAAGTGAAATAGTTGTTGTATCGTACTTGTCATTACACCTTATACTTTTCCTAAAATCATTAATCTGAGGAACAGCTTGTCATGCCTGTGGGTTGAATAATTGTTTTATCATTGCATAATTCTTTACTTACTTTTGCCACTTGTACCGCATTTAGGCTTTGTTTGTTGTGTTTGTTTGATTGCTTATCTAGGGCAGGATATATCCTAGAAAGAGGTTAGTAAGATTTAGAAAGTTTAACCAACCTGAAGTATTCGTTGCGCATGCCTCTTTTTGATTGCTGGACCTTGTTTCTTACTGAGAAGTCAGATGATGCCACTGTACTAGAATTTCTTTTGTGGAACCTGTTCTAAATTGTCGATTTCTGTGACTTGAGTTCGAGTGTTAATCTGCTGAAATTTCCAAGTTTTTATGTTTTACTAGTAAGATACCAAACTCTTGCGTCATAATTTAAACTTCTAAAAATCTAAAAATAAGGAATAACTAATTAGTATCTCGGATTTGTTTTTATGTTGCTGCTATTATTACTGCACTTACAATTTGATGATTGATTGACTTGCATATTCTTTTGCCCTTTCTCTGTCTCAGTGGATCTGAATTGCCGTGGAATGAAGAATCATACGAATTTTGTATCATCTTTTCATTCTGTTGGCATTTTATCCTTGCAAGTACGAGGCCAGTGTGTCCATGTTCCATGCATTAGGTTTTAATATTTTTTTGGAGGCCCAGAACTTTTCCAATGTCATCTTTGTAGGTGGTAGGAGATAATGTTGGGTTAATGTGCTTTTGTTTTCGTCTTTGTACCGTCAGACAAGTGACTTAAATGCGAGGATGACATAAACGTTATATGTTGTTTTCTGATTCGGCTGATCTATCATTTTCAGTAGGGAAACCTATAGCAATTGTAACACGCCATTGTATAACGTTTATGCTACGTTTATTAAATATATTAAGCAAATAAGATGATAAATTATCTGGATAAATAAGTTTGAAATCATTTTTAATCTTTTTTTTTCCCATTAAATTTGTAACTTTATAAGAAGTTTTGAGTAAAGCAAATTATACATCATTAAAGTACACTTTTTTTTTTTTTGGGAAAAATAACTCAAAACCAAGCGGGAAACAGAAATATACGCATTAGATTCGAGAACGTGAAACTATACCTGGTTAATTTGCTGCCTTCGTTTTCCACTTGGTGTTGTAAATGATTGTCATATTTGATTGCTGTTTGGAAAATTTTTCAATAGCGAGTCACTTTACAGAGCAGAGTAGCGCAGGGGTGGCACAAACTGAACTAACCGAATTGGTTCGGTTTTGGTTGTTAGTATTTGACTTGGTTTGCTTTAGATAATTTTTAAATTGAATCGAATCAAACCCATTATATATATAATTTTTTAATATTTTTATTATGATTAATTGTATTTTTAATATGTTTTTAAATGATTTAATTTAAGATATTAATAGTTTAAATTCAAATTATTAAAAAAGTTTATTAAAGAATTATTAAAATAATAAAAATTTTCTAGTAACAATATTTTCTAATTTAAACTGACTTAACCGAGTTGAATCAATAATGGTCTAGTTTTACTCAATAGTTTGGTTTGGTCGAAAAAGATATAAAAAAATCGATCAAATCGAATTGATAGGACTTGGACTGAATTGTAAGTCTTTAAAATCCAAGATAACAAATAGGTTTAGATTCACTTAAAATCATTTTTTAATGAATTTTTTAAAAATATTAATTTTTTATTTTAAAAACTAATTTTTAATTTGACAATTTTAATAAATTTTTTTAAATAAAAAAATTAACATATATATGAAATTCAGGTAGAAAGTCAAATTTATTTTTTATTTAAAATTTTTAATGCACATAGTTATTATATCTATAATTTTTAATACACATTTAATAATTTTATTTATTTTTTTTATTTAAAAAAACATTTTGATTTATTAGATTTATTTTATAATATTAAAAAAAATAGAAAAATAAATTTATTATTTATTAAAAAATAAAAAATAGTGATAAATAATGTAGTTGGAGTTAGATAAAAAAATTCAATCTCTATTTTATTAAAATTTTAAAGATACTCCCTCCTAAACTCTATAGAGTCTCACCTTGCCCCTTCATTTAGTATTTTTGGTTATTTTAGTCATTTTTTATGGATGAGTTTACAAAAAAAAAAAAGAAAAAGAAGAAAGAATTAACTAGACACATGTAATTCTATTGTGAAACTATTTAGTATGTTTTATTTTATTTTTGATGGAGGTGTATGTTTAATTTTTGACAAATTTATTAGATAAAATTGCATGATTAGACTAATGGAACGAAAAAAGAAGAAGTTTTGGGGCATTTTGATTGTGTTACTAAATTTAGGTACAAAGTGCAAAAAAATGTAATACATAGTCTAGTTAACCCTATTAAATAAGAAAACTTGTAGGTTATGAAAGTTTGTGGCTTTCCTGATGACTATATTTTCTCAACTATACTAATAATAATATATAGGAGCTACTTATAGAGCAAATCTTCTGTGAAGTCGCCAGCATTGAGCTATTGAGAATATTGAGAATGGTCATGATAAAAAGGTACATAGCATTGAATAAAAAGAAGGGTTATATATTTACCAAAAAAGAAGAAGAAGCGTTATATAGAAGATATGTGGATGCCGACATAGCTGCTCATGCCAATTCACCAGAATAACATTTTTATTTTAGTCCATGTCAAAATCAAATCTGGTTTGGATTCTGTCAAATCTGATGTCACTTCAGCATCAATCAAAGCCAAACCATGTATTTGATCTAACTTTTTATGGCAAGTTTTTTTCTTCTTGAGACACATGGGTTGATCGGCTTGGACACCAAATGGTAAATGGAGTTGTATTTCTCATGATAATCATATAATCTTTTGAATCTTCTTACCAATAAATAAAATTTATAAAATTTTAAATTTTTAAATTCATTTGATTAGACCATTAAATGTTGCTTTAGCATCCAAAAAAGTTTTAACATGTAATATCAATCATCTACATTCCAAAAAATTGATGGTGCTTTGATCACACACTTTTTTGTAAATACCTTATTGCCATCGAGTGGTTCCAAGTTAATGCAATGAACATAATTTAAAACGTCTCTAATAAAGTAGAGTTCTTAAAGTTGATTTTATGTATTAGTGAAGAGAAAAAGTAAATAATAGCATTGCATATGATTATAATAAAAAATTGAGTAATTATTTTGTAAAATTTATTTATTTTATTTTAATATTGTACATGATAATTAAAAATTATATAAAATGACATGATATAATAGGTTATATGTTGTACATTTTCTTAAATGAGAATTTGTTTAGATTAAAAATAATATATAACCGATGTACAAATAGTGTGGTATAACAGACTGTTTGTAAATAAATATTTAATAAATATTTTTATTTTATTGTGTGATGTTGCATGTAATTAATTATAAAGTTGGACAAATAGTAAATCCATAGCTAGGAAAATGATTAAATCGTTATTTTGGTCCTTTTCTACATTATTTTAGTTTGTGAAAGTGCTTGGCATTGTGAAAGACGGACCCTACAACTCTTGTCAACATGCTTATCGGCCCTGTTCCCCACTTATTGTTTATCCAAAGTAGTAAAAAACAAAACAAAAGTGAAGGAATGAAAAGCAAAGTTTGTCCAAGGTTCCAACTCACCCATCTCAGTGTATGCCTCCTCTTCCAATTGTTTAGGAGAATAAAGTGAAGGATTTTAGGCCTCTCTTTTACTCAAATGAGATCTTAATTGAAATTAGTCATTCTCTTAATTGTAAGGGCTTTTATACATCATCATGCTCATTGCCCAGTTTGAGATGATTCTGAATTACCAAGAGAAAGTAGAAGATTATAGACTTTGCAAACCAGAAAAAAAAAAAAAAAAAAANAAAAAAAAAAAAAAAAAAAAAAAAAAAAAAAAAAAAGTTCTTTAAACCAGAAATTAATAGTCTCTTTGAAATTAACCTGGTTTTTCTAATTAAGGTTGTGTCCTTATTAATATGGTTCGGTTTGAATGTCGAGTATGCTAGGAGATTTAAATTTTGGATATATGAGAATGAGAAGTTCAAATTATCATGGATATGTAAAATGGGTTATTGGTTTCGAGGAAAATAATCTTGATTGCTGCATCTAAGTCCACATTTTATGTTTTTTACAAATGGGAAAGTATATATTAATTTTCCAATACAAATCACATGTTGCAAGAAACAGAAATTTCTTGAATTATGATAAGGATATTGATTCCTGCTTGATAAGTGAATTTAATATAATTTTATGAACTATCTTAGTTAGATGAACACAAAAAGTAACCATAATTTCTGTAGAATGATTATATTATGTATATATTTCATTGATATAAATAAACTAAAAAATAATTAATGGGTTATCTTAGTTATATTGCACTTGAGCCTTCAAGTTTAAGACCTTTTATATTGTACTCCCAATTTACATGTTTCAAATTATTTCAATTTTCAATTTAATTTTGAAATTTATTAAGAGCATTTTAATTGAAGAATGTACTTGCTGTATATGAAATAAAAATTAATATTAATTAAATATATAGCCAAATAAAAATTTGTTCTTCAATAGTATTATAAAAAAAACTTTTGATGGTTATTAATAGTTATTAATTAATTGCATATTTCATTTATTTATTTATTTTTAGAAAAAATGACATTTTAAAAAAAATTAATTTTTATGTAAAAATAAAAAATGTTTAAATATAGTCTCCAAAAATAGAAAAAAAAATTTACATACAATTATTGTGCCACGTTATACATACAACCACTGTGCCACGTCATTTTTTATCACATTTATGTATTATATGCTACATCAATTTAATTATTTATAATTATATAACACTGTCACAATATGTCATATTTATTTACACAATTTACATTTCCATAGAAAATGCACTAATAAAAAATTTAAAAAATATAAAATTAACAATTTTTCTTATTAATCAATATTTTTCTCCTATCATTTATACATTGATAAAACTAACTAATTTTTTAAATTTGAAACTTTCTCTTTAGAAATTAATTTAAAAATTAAATTATTGTAAAACAAATAATAAATTGAAGGTATAATGTTGAATTTTTCAAATTTGAAAGTTAAATGTACTGATCATAATACAGAGTATTGCAATGCAATTAATCCATAATAAAATTACATATTTATTTTAATAATATCATCCCGTGATTATAACTAAATAAAGTTTTCTGTCTTAGATTATTAGTTATTGGCTGTACTAAATTTAATTGGGGCAATAAAACTGTTGAAGCAAAGCATTTTTAACACTTATAATCGTGAAAATTGATTTTGTCCACTAATAAATTGCCACCCATCTTACCCAAAAAAAAAGAAAAAAACCATTAGTAACCCCAAAAACCAAAAGGAAGACCAAGTGTCAAATCCAACATAATTAAAGCAGCATCATAATTATTCAATCAGCATTTAATAGCAAACTTTCCAACTCAGTCCAAAGTCCAAACTCCCACCCGAAATTTTGCCAGAAAACAACAAAACTCTGTATGTAATGTATTACAGAGGTGTCCATAACCATAAAGGAAAGGCTGACATTTACCCATAACTAAAACTTTCTCTCTTAAAAGTTCCTTTTTTTTTTTGGGTAATTTTCTTTAAAAAAAAGCTCTCAATAAGCACATAGGAAGGGAGTTCGTGCAAGACCAAGGCATATGTGCAGATCTTGGGAAATATTTCAGGGTTATCATGAAATAGTAAAAAATCATTGATTTATATGGTATTTTTTTACAAGTCTGGATGGAGGAATGGTTGGGAATTGGAATAAGATGAGGTTTCAAAATTGGATAAGCAAAAAAGCCATAAATACATTAGGAGTAGTACAAGATCTCATTCCCATGCAACAAAGCCATGGATGAGATACCTGGCTCTTTGGGGACCACTGCTAGTTTCTCTTTGAGACTGGGCCAGACCATTTTTTCCTCTGCTTCCCTCCTCTTCATGTCTTTGGGTGTTCAGTTCTATAGCTATACTGCTTTCTGGTAATGTTTCTTCTTGTTCCCTACTCTTTATCTCTTTTCTGCTTCCACTTTATTAGGCAATTTTTCCATTTTTTTGTTTTTCCAGCTTGATGTTTTACTTTATTAAGCAAACTCAAATTTTGCATATCCATGATTCATTACTCTGATTCTTCTGAAACTCTTCTGATCCCATTGTATCATCATGCCTAGACCTAGTTTCAATTTCTTCTTCCTTCCCCTTTTTCCATGGAGTAGAAAGATTGACAAAGACAAACTCGACAATCTATAACCGATAATGGATGAAACTTTGCTGGAGTTTTGAGTCTGAATCTGGTTGGCTGTCTTGCAAAAATCATTGTAATCTTGAGATCAATCTGGAATAAGATTATTTCTAAAGTTTTGCCAGGCTGCTTGACATGTTCATGTTTTTACTATGTCTTTTGTGTCCAAGTAGATCAAAACTGTGGTTTCAAATAATGTTTCAATGCAGCATCAAGTAACAAATTACATCTCTGGATAAGTCTGTTTATGTAATTTGAGCATAGTATCAGATGGTGTTACTGAATTGCCTAATTCTAGAATACCACAACTTAAAAAGGATAAAAAATATGGAAACCTTGGGATTGAAATTAGGTCCCATTTTCTCTTAGGACTCCTCTTCTCAGTCAGCCTGGTTAAGGATAGCATTTGTCTAAAACCCCCAAAAAAAAGAAGTCATTTTGAAAAATTGTTCCAGAACCAGTTTTGATTGGAATTCTCTAGGCTAATACCGAATCTTCAATTTTCATCTTTGGGCAAAAAACTTCATGTCTAAAGCAAATATCAACAACCAAGAAACCAGACAACCTACCGGTAAGAGATCCAGGCAGCAGACAATCTGATAAGAGTATTTATTAGGATCTGAAATTCACCACGATGCTAAAAGATAAACTACAAGCAATGACTTAGTTATGGAGCCAAACTGGAAACACTTTTCATTTATAATCCTGGAACAGGATCTACTAGTAATGCATTTTGCATATAGGGTGTGTAGAATAATTCTCATATGCTCAAGTCCAGAGTTAGCCATTGTTTGCTCTAAATCTTTGACAACACAGCTACCTGGTAACTATCATGGGTTTGGCTATACCATGGAGTTTCACTTTGGCACTGGTGGATGGATATTCTGTTCTTGCTAAATGCCCTCTTCATCAGCCCGGAATTCTGCTGATCATCATCATTGGAGATTGGGTAAGCACCATTGTTGCATAATTATTACACTTCCCTCTTATTCCCATACTGGCCAGCAATTGTTACATTCAACATGTCCCGCCACAGGTATTCTCGGTTCTAACACTAGCTGCAGCTTGCTCAACAGCTAGTGTTGTCGATCTCCTGCTCCATGCCAATGGCTCTTATTGCCCTCCCAAGTTCTGTAATAGATATCGAATATCTGCTGCAATGGCTTTATTGTCATGGTTTTTGTCTTTGGCATCATGTCTCTTCAATCTTTGGTTACTTCCGTCACTGTAATTCTTGTTGGGAGTTTGTTTTTGTCTTCCAATAGGAAGAATTTTGTAAAATAGCTAAAACCTTTTGCCCAAATATGAATTTTGTACGCTAATACTGTTCAAATTGTAATTACTGATTTCCTGTAATTCAGTTTGGAAGTGTATATATTCTTCAAAGTGTACTAATGAAAGTAAATTAGCCAGCACAATTGTAATAGTTCAATGGGAAAATTCTTTCAACAAAATCTGTTTCAACTTTCAAATAATAATTCATCTTTCTATCATCAGCAAACATATGTAATCAGTAATGCAACAAAATGTACATGAACCAAAATGTATAAAGCTATGAATTTCATAGTGTATGAATATTCAGAGTTACACGATCTATATGATAATGGTTGGTATATTAATCTTACCCATCCTGTTCTAAGGAGGTGATTTTTACTTCCTCGTGCCCCAAAAAAGGGTCTTTACTTTCATACCAGTGAAGCTCCTTTATCAGAAACATGGATCAAAGTCTGCATTTTTCAAGCCAATGGCCTTATTAATGGCACCTGTCCTCTTATGGACAGGTGGAGAGTAGGCAGACCTTCTTCTTCTTGGTCTACTGCAGTTTCACAGAGACAGAATATCAAGCCAAGATTATTTGAGTACCTCTGCCTTTAGCTTGCAGCGTGTTTGACACCGATTTTGTAGTTGAATTGCTGCCATTAAACAAAACTGATCTAACCCTCTTTCCTGCACATCTGAGTTTCCAGCATCTCTTTCCTCAACATATCTGCCATTTCTATGTTCCCTTGTTTCATGTATCCACAAATAAAAGCATTGTAAATCTCAGAATTCGGTTTGAACCCTTTCCCCACCATCTCTGCCTGAAGCTTCAATGCCTCTTCCATTTTCTCCTCTTGACACAACCCTGCTATCAGAAACTCATAACTCTTTCCCGTAGGACTATAATCAAAATGTCTCAATGCAACTCTCAAAATCTCCAAAGCTTCAAAAACCCTCTTCTTATCACAAAACCTTCCAATCAATGACTCCATTGTGGAAGCACTGGGCCTAAAATCGTTCCTACGCATATCTTCATACACGAGTTTAGCTGATTCAACATTTCCAATCTTGCAATAGCCTTCGATAAGATGCTCATAAGTGGTGGTAGTGCTCTCTATCCCATTCAATGCCATTGCTCTGAAAAATTCTTCAGCTCTCTCAATCTCTCCAATTCTGCAAAAACCACCAATCATGGTGTTATAAGCTACAGCATCAGGCTCCACTTTCTTTGCTACCATTTCATCCCATGAATCCTCTGCTTCATCCATTTTCCCTTCATCACAGTAGGCTGCCATCATAATGCTGTAACTATAACCATCTGGGTAGCAATTCAATTCCTTCATTTGGTCCCAAATCTCCTTCACCTTTCCCACCAAACCATCCTTATAAAAACCCACCATCAAAGTATTCAAAGTTTGCATATTTGGGCTAAATCTAACAACCCATTTCACATTTTGCTCCCCAATTTCAAAATCCAAGCCAAAAACCTCTCTGTAAATTGCATAGCCGGCATGAGCTCCTCGACCCAGCGAAACTTGCCGAATCAGACAGTTGCAGGTGTTCACTCTCGGACTAATCCCACGAGACAGCAACATTCTTACAATCTGAATTGATGGATCAATATTTTTCGATTCCAAACAAGCTTTGATTAGCAAATCGAACACAAACGGAGCCGACCCACATTGTTTGTAGGTCTTCACGAGGGACTCAAAGACTCTCAGGGGCTTGGATTCTAGCTCAAAATCTTCACCTTCAAGACCTTCCGACCCATGTAGCCGAATAGCATCCTTAATCAGAATCTGGGCTTGGCCTCTGAGGCGGCCCCGAGCGAGGATGTGAATGGTGGTGGAATAGGAAAGGAGGTTGTGGCTGCAGAGAGACTTGCTTTGGGTCCAGATGAAGAAGCGGAGGACAAGATGGGGATTGTTTTTGAGTTGGAGTGCAATTTGGGAAAACTCTGTTGGGTCGAAGCCGTCGGGGTAGATAGACCGGAGGTAATTCCAGCGAGATTTTGAACGGTGGTGGGTGAGGATGGAAACGACGGTTGAGATTAGAGATTGCAATTGATCGGATGGTGGACAAGACGAGAATGATGAGAGAGAGAAGGGTTTGTGTTTTGGGGTAGAGAAGAGGAAGCTTTTGAGGATTGAGATCGCCATTGAGCTACGCAGAGAGAAAGTGGAGCACAGCAGCTTTGGCCTCCAAACCTGCTTTGCATTTTCGAAACACGCTGCTCCAAGTAGCGACTTTGGCTCACATATGGATACAGGTGAATCAATAGCAAGTAACCAAAAAAAAAAAATTGAATCAATAACTTAGATTTTCGATTACAAACTACCAAATACAGCTTTAATTACAAAAATACTGAATATTAGGCCCAAAAAACAGAAAATTATAAGAAAAAGAAAAAAGAATTGATTGTCTAAATTTATCTCAAAATTATAAATTTGTCATATTCCCTCTTGTTCAAAGTATAGTATTACTTTTGTATCATTCTAATTATTATTATTTTTTTGAAAAAAACCAATAAATTTTTATTAAACACTAACACCATAACACATACCAGAATAAAGCGTAGGGAGCAACCATGAAAGAGCATCCTCCACCCAAGCTTCAAAATAAAATAAAGATAGAGTGTTTTGCTAACAAAAGAGCAGGCTCTATTAGCGGCTTCGGGTACAAAAGTACATAGAAAATTAACAAAAGTAACTAACGTTGCTTTAATGTATTCAACTAAATGAAACTCTTTTTCCAAATATGGATTAGAATATGAAACTACCCTAACTGCCTCATTTGAATTAGTTGAAAGCTTGCCTTCTAAAAACCCCATCTGAGCACAAAATTCCAAAGCTTCTTTAATAGCAAGTAGCTTAGTTGCCAAAGGTAAAAGAAGCAAAGTAAATGACTTAGAAATAGCAGCCATCAAACTACCGTCACTATTACAAATAATTGCACCAATGCCAATAACTCCATTTACGTGAGACACAACTCCACCAACATTGCACTTGTACTTTCCAATGCAAGTTGAACCCAACTCACATTATTAACCTCTCGAGGAACAAGACTATCAGCAGGAGAAGACACCTCCAAAAAAGCTTGATGCATATCAGCAACACTTTCACATAAACTCTTATAATTTCTTCAAACTCCACCATGCGAAACATCATTACGTCGATTCCAAATAGTTTAACATAAAAGCGTAAACTTCTCATTTGAAAAAGCTGATAATGAATGGAAAAGCAAACTGCACAGCTTTTTAAAAGAAAAAACACGCACATTCAGGTATGACATCACAAGTTTTACCTTATTCCAAATATTTACTGCATTGACACATGTCCACAAAAGCATGCAAAATAGATTCATCATCCCTGTGGCATAAAGAACAAACACCAGTAGAGCAAACACCAGTAGAGCAAACACCTTTGTGATATAATGGATGAACACAAGGTAAAGCTCTCGAACAAGCCCTCCAAAGGGCTAAAAGGTCTTGAAGGTGAAGATTTTTACCATCCCAATTTATTCTACACCGCTCAACATAAAGGTCATGTGAGGCTGGTTATGTAGTATGAAACAATTGAGAAGTCTAGTATTTTTTAGTCTTATACTACTCTAATTATTACACATTGTCCCATTTGGTAGGGCTAGACACGAAAGGATGAGACTTCTTGCCTTCTGTCTGACATCGCTCCATTCACTGGCCACACATTTCTCTAAAAGCGGTGTGTTTCCTTGAAAACGAAAAGACTCCCAAACTGTGACACTATAAATACCTCTATTAAACTTTCTCTTTAAATATTTTCATTTTTTGATCTCCATTTCAATCCATTCTTAAATTCCATGGCAGACAAGGATAAAGAAGTGGTGATTCTATCAGATTTTTCACCTCCGTATAAGAGGAGGTCCACAAGCCCACTACTGGGGCCATCAAAGAGGAGGGCCACATGACCTGGGTGAGCTTCCACACCACTGCCACAACCACCGCCACCACTGTCGCTAACAACTTCCTTGTCGATAGTCGTGTGGGAGGCTTGCCAAAAAAATTCTTGCTACACCGAATGCATTGGCGACGAGTGCCATGTCAAGAAAGAAGTCGTTGGCTTCGTTTCTGATTACTCATCCTTGGAGCGTCGCTTTGAGATGGGACCATCCAAAAGGTCTTGCCCGACGATGGTGACGCTCAAGAACAAAGCAATGACAACACTCTAGGAATTTTTCATTTTTAGGAAATTTTTCGCTTTTTTGTTTTTTGTATCTTTCCAATATTCGGTGTATATGTATGTAATAGGACTATATTTAATCCAGTCGTTGGCATTTTGATTTGTAATTATTAATATAATATGTAATTTTGACTTGGCATTTTTGTACTATTTTTGGTGTTTATATGTTTGGTGTTTAGTATCCTATAAATGTACACAAAAAATAATCATAGTGTATTTTTGGATAGAGGTTGAAGACAATATTATGTGGTGTGTTTAGGACTTAGGGTGAGGTTTACACTACCCTTAACCAAGACGATGTGTTTTACCAAGGGCGAAGAACAAGACAGAGAAGGCAAAGCCTTTTTTTCTTTTTTCTGCCCTTGGGTGCACATACTGCTCTTTAATGGTGTGTTTTACTAACTGCGAAGAACAAGGTGGATATGTTATTTTTCATGGTTTTTTTCTCCATCCTTGGGTGCACACATCGCCATTTATCAAAGCGGTGTATTTTACTAAGGGCAGAGAGCAAGATAGAGATGTTATTTTTCTGTCATCTTCATGGTTTTGTTCAATGCTCATCTTTGTGTTTTTTTCACGTTAAAAAATTGAACCATATTGATGCAATAGTTGCAACTTAGAATGCGTTAATTTGAATTCTTTTATTAATTGTTTTGTTGTTTTAATTTTTATTTATTTTTCATAATTTATAAGATTTTGGTTGATGGGTTTTAAAGAACATAAAATGTTGAAGAAATTACAAAACACTGGGTACTGATATGTTTTATTGTATGCATTTATTTTTATTTTCAATAATTTCATCGTGGAATTTGGGGGGAGAGGGGTTTTCTTTTCTTTCAGGTGGGTTTTTTATGGATGTGTGAGACTTTGATTCGGTGTGCTTTTTTGAAAAATATCTTGGATGCGGTGAGAATCGAAGTGTAAAAGAAAAAAGTGAGAAGGTTCAAATGAGAAATATAATGGACAACATAAAAAAAATAAAAAATTAGTGAATATGAATAGATAAAATTAAAAAAACAAACATGGATAGTTAAAATCATAATGACATGGACATGGATAGAAAAATCCACAAGAAGCTTTTTTTTTTTGGCTAGGTTGAAAAGAAGATGGGCTAGGGCGCTCTCGGACCGATGTTGGATTAGACTTTTTAAGACCCGGCCTGCTCAGTGGATCTAAATCTAATAAGTAATCTTCTTCTTCAATTTATTTATTTATTTTTAGATGAAGTAATCTTCTTTAGGCACTATGGATATTGTTGTGGTTTTCCTTACCTATTTATCTGAACAACTTGTAAAAGATATATAAGGTACATTTTTAAATGTACGTAATATAATAGTAGTGGGGATAAGCTTCCCAAATCCAATTCCATAAAGACATGAAGCAAAAGAAAGAATCATATTCATATTCATATTCATATTCATTCTTTACTTTTTAATTTCTAATGTTTATTATTTGCAAACTACAATACTCCTTCTAGCCAACGGACTAGGACAACTACCACGCTACAGATATATGCAATATACGATCAGCTGCAGTAATTTGGTATATTCGCTAATGTTTATGTGTACCCAAAAAACAATATATAACAATGTAGACAAAAAAAAATAAAAAATAAAATANGTTTATGTGTACCCAAAAAACAATATATAACAATGTAGACAAAAAAAAAAAATAAAAATAAAATACTATACTGTAGGTAAAGGAACATGTTACCTAAACATTATTAGTTCAATTATTTGATTCTTTGCAATCTAGCTTGTTATTTCCAACATTTACAGTACATTTGACAGATGAGGTACAAATTCTTTATGCCCAGTTTTTGATAATCATTCTCAACAATTTCTAGATCGGTCAACACCAACCAATCAAATTGGTAAAACTCTTTGGCTCACTAAATTTGGTGTTCATCTTTAGGAAGCTTGTTTGTCATTGTGGGATTTGGCTGGTAAAGCTGCAATTTTTCAGTTTAGTTATTGTAGAGAAATTGTTTTTGAACAATATCATATTATTATATACATATGATCGGTGGTGATGCTTTCTAAGAGTATAATTTCAAGATTTGGATAGGATGGATAGGTAGGGCCTAGAAAATATAATCCATAAACTTTACAAAATATTTACTCAAAGTTGTTATGGATGAGAATCAGTTCCTTATGACTGTTTTAATTTCAAAGGGAACCAAAATATTGCCAATTGAAGAAGCAAATATCATACGGACAACACTTCTTTCAAGTAATAACCAAGCTATAAGCAATTATCTCATGGGAAGCAATTAAGACTTGAGAGGTCTTACAAAAATAATTCCCCGAATGAGAATTTAATTGGTTCCCTACGTCATTCTTTCTTCAAAGGAATTGAAAACACATGGAATAGTAACTTGGGGAGTTATTCCTTTGATCATCATCATTTTTATCTAGCTTACACACACACACACACACACATATATATATATATATATATGATTTGGATAAAAATATTAATTAATCAATAAAAATTATAAATTTAATACCACATAACCCAATAAATTAATCTTTAATTTCTTTATAAAGATTCAACGATATTAATTCATATGCTAATTTAGAATTAATTAATTGGTTAAAGAATTTAACTTTACACGTACGTTTAGGTAATTAAAATATAAATATTTATATATATAATCGAGCCAGCAGGATATTGACAAAACAGATCATGCTAATCACAACCAAATTTCAAAGATGCTGAATTGTAATAATCTTTCCTAATTAATCCTTAATTTGTATATAATCATTTATATAAAAATGTATTCCCCACATATGCAAACCTTAAAAAGTACTTCTGCATATATATATTCTTTATTGAATAGGATTAATAACGCATATAAAACTAATTCTTCAATTTATATACTTTTCGGGTAAATTAATTTAGTGTACGCTGTGCTTATTTATTGATAAAAATCTGATGCAAATAAATTGCGAAATTCGTATAAATTCTTATGTGGGACATGACCTATTAATATGCTTTATGTCCGCCCTTTCCCTTCGTTGACGCAAGGATTCCCATGCCATGCACACTCATGTCGCCACCATTCCCCCAAAAAGCATATAATTCTATTCATTCTCGCTTCAACCTCAAGCCAAGCCAAAACAAAAACAAAAAGAATTACATATTAAAAATAATGCAACCCAATATTCCACATTAATTTGGCTATTACTTTCACGCAATTCAATCAAACTAATCAATAAATAAACATAAAGAATGTTAAAGTTACATAAGTTAATATAATAGGAGAGCTTCAATATCTATCGGATAGTTGGTAAAATCCAAAATCGCCTTTATATATACATATTTAGAAGCAAAGAAAGTAAAAAAGAAAGAAAGATGAAATTCAGCGAGATCTCCCACTTCAGCCACCCGCAGCACAGGCTGAAATTCGATTACGCGGAGTTCCCATTCAAGTGCGACGGGTGCAAGGAAGTGGGGATAGGGTCGCGGTACAAGTGCACGGTGTGCGACTACGACCTGCACATGCACTGCGGCATACCCACCCAGACAATAGCCCACCCGTTCTACACCCGGTGCTCCTTCCAGTTCATGGCCCGCCCACCAGGAGACATGCCGAGGTTCTGCAACGCGTGCGAGAAGGACGTGGCGGGGTTCATGTACCACTGCCGCACGTGCGGGTTCGACCTCCACCCCTGCTGCGCGAAGCTCCCGATGGTGCTGGACGACGGGGAGGTGAAGCTCGCCCTCTGCCGCAAAGTCACCTCCGCCTGCCACCGCTGCGGGAGGAAAGGGAGGAGCTGGAGCTACAGGTCCACCTGCAAGAAGTACAATCTCCACGTGGCATGCGTCAAGGAGATGCTGGTGGACAGCTGGCACGACATATGCTCTGGGCGTGGGAAAGCGGCCAATAGGAAGCTGGAGGCCCTGCGGATTCCCAGTCTGAAGAGCACTCTGCTGGCCCACCACCACCACAAGAGCAGCGGCCGCAAAGGGAAGCTCAAAACCTGCTGCGAGATTGCTGGGATGGCTCTGCAGTTTGTTATATCGGCTGTTCTCGGCGATCCCACCACTCTCATCGCTGGCCTTATTGCCTCTTTCATGTCTCGATGATCTTCCTATTTTTCATCTTCATCTTCATATGTATGGATGTTGCTGTCATTCTTGTACATCTTCAAATATATATATATATATATATATATATATATATATGCATATGCACCAGCGCTTCATTCATCCTCTCAACTCAATAAATTCTCTCTCTCTCTCAACTCTACCAATAGTAATTACACGATTCTTATTGTTTTCGAATATTGTTTTTTTACTTATTCTTAATTTAAATATTTCTTCTGTTTAATTACCGATTTTACTAGGAAAATTTCTTAAAGGTAAAAATCTCGACGTGGGACAACAGCCTGATCTGAAGTCGCCTTGTACAATAAAGTTTTTTTTTTTTTTTTTACATGGCTTTTGGGTAAAAAAACACAAGGCGTGTTTCACAAATTGAATAGTTTTTATACCAAAGTTTCTGGTGTTGTTTTTATATCAAAGTTTGGATAGCAAATAAAGGTATTTTTTTTTATTACTTTCTTAGTCTCATTTATTTTAATTATTTGCTGGCATATGCTTATTCAACTGCTATTAGAAAAAAAAAAAAATTCTAATCAAAAGTGTATAATGATAATTACATATGTTATCAGAGACTGCAAATGTATTGTTAGTAATTTGAAAAATTAAATTTGATTTAAACCTCATTTCAAAGACTGCTGTTGAATTTACCAAAAAAATACATAATGAAATATATGTATTGGATCCTTTTTATTCTTCTTGGATTGTAAACATTAATTTGAATGGTTTAGATTATGTCACTCAAATTAACTTATAAAATTTTTGGAACCGCACTGGATTACATATAGAATATGAGCGATGTCAAATGAAATTGACTTAATTTGTATGCTTTTTACATTCAAATCTATGAGATTGTGAATTCGAAACTTTCTTCTTCCTTTTAAAATTAGAAATTGTTGTAATAATTATAATAATAAAAAAGATGTATATAAATACTGGAGGGGATTCTTATGTCTCAATTCACATCGCCCTTAACCAATGACACATCATTTAAATATTTTTAATTTTTTTTAATGATAAAATCTAAATAGACAAAGAGAAACCTTTAAAATATGTATATGAGACCCAATATTAATTATTATTTGTAGTTAATTCATCTTTTTTAAAGTTGATTGAAATTTGTTTTTCCTATTTGGCAGACTTGGCATGTCTTTCTTCATCAATTTGTCAGAAGAACTTTAACATATTAAAAAAACTACTCTCTTTCGCTTAGGGAAAAAATAATATATATATATATATACACACACAGTACTTCTTATTTTTTACACATGACATGGCCTTAAAGATTCATTTGAAACATGTAGGTTGATTTTGTATTAAATTAAATATTATATAGCTTATGCTTGCCAATTGAGATAATAAAATGTGTAATTAATGGAAATCATGAGCTAGAACCTGGTTAATCCATGCGGGTTTAGAATGACACGGGATTCAAAGTTGCGTGTAGTAACACATATAGTAGTTTTAACGTGTACATATAATGTCAATAGAGGTTTCTAAACTATATTATTGCTGACACTTAGATCTTAAACTTTTTTTTAAAAACTGGTCCGCGTGAACTTGCTAATTTATTTTTCCATTAGTCCCTACTAATTTTTCCTTTCAAAATTCCTTAATCATGAAGGACTAAAGTGAAACTTTTATACTGTTTATAGACCACATGTGCAATAAACACTTAAAATTCAAATAACACTTTTAAATAAATTAAATGCTTTTTATAATTATTTAAANCCCAAAACTCTCCAACTACTCAACTGAATATTTATAGTTTTTTTATTTTATTTTGGTCATCATTTTAATGTTATTTTAAAAAGTTACGTTTCGCGTGGAATATTTCATTTATGATTATTGTTGAATTTTTATGACAAGAAAAATTCATTATTGTTGAATTTTGTTTTTTATTTCATTAATGCAGCTTCGATCCCCTGCACATAATTTGTTTTTTTATCTTTTAAATGAGAAAATAAATTTAGATGTATTAGGTTCATTTACCATGGTTAGAAGATTAATAATCTCTCCTCGGATACAGGGATTTATTTTCCTATTTACTGTTTATTAAAAGAAATTGGGAGGCTCAACCATAACAAGCACGCACATGTTGACATGTATAATTACGAAAGTAAATCTGCTTAATTATTTAAAGTTAATTTTTCATAAAGCTACAAACCTTGGATCTGAGTCAATCTACATTTTCCACATGACCACGAGATCCGGATTTCTTCCAACCAAGTTACTAACAAGAGGAATTTAAAGGTGGATGAGGCTGTGGATTCGAATAGACTGTTTTTCAAAACAATCTTGATGTTTTAAAACCATTTATTCAATATTTTTTTCTGTTTATTTTATTTATGTAGTACTTTTTAATAAAACAGATGTATATAATCAATTCGAACCAATCAAATTGATATAAAAGCGATCCGATTCTATTTAATCTCAGTCAATTTGATTGATTAAAATAATATTTAATCACAGGAAACTAAATTGAATCTATCTATATGGATAATTTTTTTAATTATGTGTTTTTATATTTGCTATAATTTAAATTATTTAATTGAATTTATTAATTATGAATATTAAATACCAATTAATTATTAAAAAGCAATAGTATTTTTTTTAAAGTAAAAAAATATAATAATATATCAAAGTCCAAATCGAACGGAAATAATGGTAGCTTAAAAAGAGAAAAAGACAACAAAACCATCAAAGAGAACTGATACATATTCCTAACTTTTACATTAGATGCCAAATTGAAAGAAAAAATGAAAATGAAAATGTTAGGACATGGAAATGTCAACGAATCAATGAATTGTAGATATTTAGTATTGTAAAAAATGGATGAATAGAAAGTAGGGACCAAGATAAGCAATAATTTATTTGATAAGGTTGTCCCCATCAAATATAACAATTTTTAGTGCCGAACATCATATGCAATCTAATACCTTTCTATGCTTACTATAATGTAGGAAAAACAAAAAACAAAAAATAAAAATAAAAATGAAAGAGCTGCTTATAGTCTAACCCTGTATAGTGTGGTCTTAATTTTTTACATATATATTAAAATCTAGTAGCAGAAATAATATTAAGTATCACTACAGAGTGGGTTTGTAAGAGAACTTTTACAACTTGGGTTAATTAGTCTATAAAAACAGTAAATTATAATGTCTATAATATACTCATGCTTTATAGTTTATATATCCTAAAAGCAATGACTTTTGTCACTTGTAACAGTTTCTAAGAAGATAAACTTGTGAGAAACTGTACCAGGTCAAGTCAGACCAATGACTTAATGCCAACTGTTACAAGTTTGCTATAGTTTAAAGTCATGTGTTATAAGTTATAACTTGGCATGCCATTTTAATTTACTACGCTACATTTTTTTCAGAAAAAAAAAAATTGAATTTGAAATGATGAGCTGGTCACTTTTAAATGACACGACAAATTATACACATGAACTATAGCAAACTTTTAACACTTACATTAAATCATTTAAAGTGGTATCAGCTGCGGGTACTACTGCTCTGTATAAGTTTTTCTTGTTTCTAAAGACACAATAAAATATATTTTATTTAAAAGGAAATCAAATTTTATATATTAGTATATTATTTATATCATTTAATTTACAAAGCACACATTATAATCAAAACAAAAACAAATGTAGTAAATCGAAACAGAACAAAGTTATACATAATATATTTACTTTCAAATGAGTACTACATGATTTTTTTTTTTTTTTAAATTTAGTCTACTTAACGAAATGTGACATTTAGCCTAGATTGATCTATGGTCCTCAAAGTATGTCCGAGAGACTTAGCATTTGAAGTTGTTTATCTAATTGTGGTGGTTTCAATCATTAGTTAATTAATATATATATATATATACTTTTTTTTTAATGGGGTGAGGTTGTATATCGTACATGAAATTGCCAAGAACAAATTCTTCAAATATATCTTCTCATAATCTCAACATTTACGGTAGTATCCATCCATGGTTACTCCTACAATGGATGAGTTACCTTTAACCTTAACTCAAAATCAAAGCCAATCCTTTTTTAATTAGCTCCAACATTCGTTCTTGTACTCTGTTTTTTACTTTTCTATATGCAAAGCTCTTGGGTGCTAGACATATCTTCTTCTTCTTCTTTTTCTTTCTCTTTTTCTATACATATATATATATATATATATATATATATATCTCTGCAATTTGTCGGCGACATTTGTATCCATATCCAAATCATATATAATTATTAATAATGTACTCATATTTTGTGTTGAAATTATTTGGAAATTATAAGGAATACAAAGAGCCAATACTTTTTCTGAAGAAATCAATACGAATTTAGAAATAAACGAAAAAAAAAAAACTAGAAGAAGGAAAAGCTTTCCAAAGTTCCAATAAGCACAAGCACATACGTACAAAAGGTTTCGTAATGGTAGGCCTCGGAATGGTAGGGAGGTCAAAAAAAATAAAAAGGACATATTCCCCAATATAATTATTTACTAAAAAAAATAAAAAAAAAATTACACATCAATCTATATCCAATTTGATCAGCAATTGATCCATAGAGCTTTTTGGCTTGGTGGCTTAAAAAATCTTATTATATTAACTCTAATTTAATTATTCTTACACCAACCATTTTCAATCAACAGCTACATCACTTCTCTTACATTCATGCCAAAAAAAAAAAAACAACCAACCAACTCTTAAATATTTAAGAAAGCGCAGGAATTAAAAAGATTGAGCAACAAATTAAAAATCCCTCTCAGCACAATTATATATTCATTGCTATATTTTAGAGGGATCCCAATCGGGTTGCATTAACATAATCATAGGTATTATGAGCTACAAAACCTGGGAATACGAGTCCAAATACCCTAAATACTTTTAGCAACAAACTTTCTCTATACTCTGGCCCTTCTAAGTATGGAATAATGAAGCTCCTTATCAGCTCCAAAACTGCATTCAGAAACTTGTTTATTGCCTCCATTGGATCAAAGTAAAAGTAATTTCTGTTTGGCTCTTCTTTAAGTACCTGCAATATCAAATAAATAAATTATCATACACACAAATTGCTTATATATTAAATTTCTATAGAGACAGTCCAATGACAAAACTACTATTTTTCTAGAACAATATTTAATTTTAATTTTGAATCCTCTAGTATCCAAAAAAAATTTAAATGTAATAGTTAAAGATATACGTACCTTGCCTCTATAGAGGCTATTGTAGTAGTGACAGGTTCCAAAGTGTTTGAATAAAAATGTTGGATCATCTGAGGGAACTCTTGGAATGATGTCGTTGCTGTAAACAATTCTTTGATAGTTAATATCAAAATTGAGTAGATGTTTTTCCATGAAATTCTTGAAATTTTGGTCTCCAACCCTGGGCTGTCCAAATGTATAAACCCCTTCCAATCTCTCTAGCAGTAATGCCTCGTCATGAAATGCCAGAACCGCAGTGAACAAAATTGCTAATGCCCCACCCAAGCTGTGACCGGTCACTATGAATTTCCTTCTATTGCTGCTAAGCACAAGCTTTCTCAGCTCTTTTCTGATTCCATAATAAGCCAATTGCTCTTCTTTGGCTTGTTCGACTTCTTTTGGCCAGCCATTTTCTTGTAACCCTAAAGCTTTCATAAATCCGGCATGGACTTTTCCCATTCTAGGGTATTGGTACCAAGAAATATCAATGTCTGTGCTCCATGCGTAACCATCGAATGGTTCAGTACCTCTAAAGGCGACGACAACCATTTCAATGTCGTCGGTTTTGTCCATGAACATATAGGCTTTTGCGGTACGGTTCATTTGAAAAACTGTCAAAATACGCGTATTATTATATAATTTGTAGATACATAATGCTTAAACAAATTTAATGTTTTAAATTAAATTTAGTGTTTAATTGAAATTGTCTTACCATTCAAAAATTTGTAGAAACCAATAAATTCCATCTGCATCAAACGCCAAGATAATTAAGTTCCCTTATACATTTAAAAATGATCAACTCCCCTTGTTACTAATTACAAAATTTAGCATTTATTTTCTATAAATAAAAATAATAATTGATTAAAATGGAAGGTAAACCATATAAATAATATCATATATATATCATCAATCTTATAGGGCATCTCCAATAAAAAAATGGATTGTGAAAACAAATATAGAACATATAGAAATATGTAAAGTGTTTAAACAGATTGCTTTCGAATGATAATGTCAAAAATGAATGTTAAATTGATGTGGTCTAAACATTTTCAAAGTAAATATTTATTTTTAGAGATTTGTTAAATATTATAAAAAAATTTAAAATTTTTAAAAGTCAACTATTTTAAAAAAGAAAAAAAATATAATTAATTGATAGCAATAACTTTTGTGCAGATTACAATTTGTAATTAACAAGAAGTTAGTCAATTAGTGGTTGAATAATTATCAGTTTAATTTTACAGAAAATTAAAAGTTAAAAGAATATTTATATTGCGCACTTTCCAGTGATCGGTGACAACAGTTTGAATGTAGGCTTTGTTCTCGTATGATGCTTTAGAAGCCATCATAGAGAGCGCTGCATAGTATTTGGGGTCTCCGTATTTGATGTTGCTGTCCAGCTCCACTCGCTTGTCCAAGTTCCCAATAAATGACAAGAATTTGGGTGATGTCTCTTCCGGCGCCTTCTCTACTTTCCCTGTCAAATCTCAACAATATCCTACTTAATTTGCTAATCAAAAACATATTTTATAAATAAATAAAAATTTGCTAATCCAATGCCATGGACTACTGGACCTCACCAGATTTTTGATGGATTGGAGTAATTTATGGCTGTCGTATGTTTGGGGTTTAATTGGACTTTTGGGACGCATAGATAGTTAGAATAGAAGGAATAATCATATATATATATATAGCATGCTTTATTTGAAATGAATAAAAAATAGGTAAATAAATAAATTCTAACCCATTTTTCTGAAGCGGGTTAAACCAAACCTGTTTTCACATAACTATTTTCAAGAGGCGGATTAGTATAACCCAGTGGAAGCTTTTAAAATTAATACACATCAAACATGGGACATATATTTATTCATAAAAATATCCCAAAACACTAGGCCTTAGTCTATATACATTTATTTCATGTATATATCAAATTATCAATAGCCCGTCCACACCTACCTAATTGATTAACCTGCAACCCAAGTCCCTTTAACATAAACATAATTATGCTAACCAGCACTTTGCCGTGGAACACATTTTGGAAGCAACCAGTCGTACGTATTTCACGCTTTCCTTATATCATTTTCATATTTGTTTTACTTCAAAGTAAGGGAGGGCAAAAACCGAACCAAACCGTTAAACCGAGCTAAATCGTTGCTTTTGATTTTGTTCGGTTTGGTTTATGGAGAAAAATAATTTGATTCGGTTTGTTGTATAACAAAACCGCAACTAACGATTTGATTTGCGGTTTGGATAGTTTTAGACCAAACCAACCCAAACCGCAGGTTAATATATAATATATTTATAATATTTTTTATTATTAATGATATATATTATTAATATTTATGTTTGAGATGTTTGATATGTTTTATGTTTTTCTTCTTATGTTTGGGATGTTTACAATTTTCATTTTGGATTGTAATACTTTGTTTTAGTTTGAATTTTGAATTGTAATATTTTGAATTTGAATTTAGTACTATAGTATTAAAATTAGTTTAAACTTTGGACTACAAAATTAAATTTTAGTCTTGTAGATTAAATTTGACTATAAAATTAAATGTCGCAGTCTAAACTGCTAAACAAAACCGAATCAAACCGATTGGTTTGAGTGGTTCTAACAGTTTAGTTTGGTTTGTTATTAAACCAAACAGCCAACTACAATTTAGTCTGAATTTTTACAAAAAACCAATCCAAACCAGTCTACGTCCACCTCTACTTTCAAGTAATTAAGATATTTTTTATGCTTAGAAGAAAGTATAACTCTTTCTCTCTCTATATATATAACTTTAAATTTAATATACCAATTCAAAACTAAATTTATAAGAATTATTATAATATTCAAAGTCAGTCAGATGATATATTATGGTATACATTTTATCATGTGGTGTTCGTTTTCCTATTTGGATCCATTCACTCCTTTAGTTTATTTATTAAAGAATATTAAAAAAATAATTAAAATAAATGAAGGTTCACTTCTCAATAATTTTATTTAAAAAAAAATAAAAATATATGTAAAGATCATTCCCAACGACACTCAAAGTAGAGCCTTTAACCTTTTTTTTTTTTTTTTTTTTGCGCGTTTATACATCTGATTCAGTATATAGCTGTACATCATCAATGTTTCTGATTGAATTATAACTAAAATTAATTAATTACATGAAAACTTCTTTACACTCCTGAACTCAATAAGATCGCTCATCTTAATTTGTTAAAATTTTAACAGATTTAGTAATGAAGATTATTCAGACACAAACAAATAATTGCAAACATATACTATAATATTTTATATACATAATGAAGCAAATTATGGACTTACCTCGGAAGAAATTAAGCAGGAGCACACCAAGATTGCGGTTAGTTGATAAAAGGTTCAAAAAAATCTCAAATCTGGAACCAAACCATAACAATGGCTTGGACACGAATTGCAGAAGTTTTTGAACCAAAACAGAGATGAACATAATCCATCTCCGTCGGAAGCGTATCTCCTCCAACGGGGTCCCTTCTGGACGGTCTATGAATTTCCTATCTTCGACCTTACTTGACCATAAAATGTGAATGAGATCAAAGAAACCCACTTCCTCTGGTTTCAGTATCATATAACTGCATGAGTTATCACAAGCCATGACTGAATTCTAAAACACACAGTTAATGAAGTTTAATATAAAACTCATTTATATAATAATCTTATCACTCTTTAAATTCTACTGTATGACAAAGACATTAATTTCAATCAAACAGTCCAAATTAAATCCACATTTTATAATGTATTTTATTTTTATTTTAAACCATAATGATATTTTTATTGTAGAATGATTACTGAGAAGAAAGATGGAAGAGCTAGCTATCTCTATATCTGGTGGATGACCATCATTAATATCTAATTGTCTATTTTATAGCAAAGTTTTCATTTTATGCTTTATTGGTCACATAGTCTAAAACGTGCAAAAAAAAAATCACATAGTCTAAAAGTCAAGTTGGACCCCCCCACCCTCCAATTTGCCAGATGTTACTTATCTACTCGCCTGATGTTACATAGTCTAAAAGTCTTCTTTGGCGTGTAAAGTATTTTTTGTCGTGTAAAAAGAAAATTAGCTATAGGTCAGTAGTCTTATCTTATTTTAAATAATTGACTTCCTTTGCCCCCACACCAAAACACTCCCCTATCCGACACTACCCCACCAAAAAAAGAATTCTGAACTCAAAATAATTTTTAATTACTTCACTTNTAAACTAAATTTTGCAAATATATATATATATATATATAGCAAACTGTTGGGGAGCTTACAGATCCAACATGTTGACACATTTGTTGTGTTTTCAAATATAAAAATATTCCTAAATGCTAGTACAAAAAAAAAATTTCAAAAAAGTAACTAAAACACTATATTATTGGTTGTTGTGTTTTGTATAACATTTTTTATTATTTTTTTAAATCTAGTAATCTCAAATGCTATAAAATCTAAAACAAAACAGAAAAATTTTAAAAATTAAAAAAAAAAAATCTCTTTTTTGAAACCTTATAGAGTCAAACTGTTGGATTCCATAACAAATCTCTTTTTATATATATTTATATATAAGCTTAAAGTTTACATCCCAAGTATACATATCAAAGTACACATATATGATAAAATTGATGTAAATTGTATTGCAGGATGAGCATCAATATTATGATGTTTTAAATCAGTCTATGACTGGCTTATTAAGCCAAAATTTTTTGTGTAGTATATATTGGTATCATATCAAGATGTGAGCAAATAACTAAACGAGCATGTATTAGTATAAACCAGGATAGTAGGGTGATATTAATTGGGCAAAAATGACAATTATGCCTTCTAAATAAAATTGTAGCACTTTTCACCATTTTGTTTATTTTTAACAGTAAATTGACAATTATGCCTTTTAAATAAAATCACATATGCAGTAGGTGACTAGTTCGGTGAGCAAAAATAAACCGAGTGTATGACAATTTTTTTGTAGCTCAGCATGTAAAATGCCAAAAAATTATTTCAAGCACAATATACCATTTCCAATAAAATTTTAGAGCAAACGTGCCAATATCCCTAAAAAAACGTATTATTTTTCAAAAATATTGTAATTTGAATGAATTTTCCATTCCAATAATAATTTGAAATTTTATTTCATAAATTTAATATATCAAATTTAATTTAAAAAAAAAACTGTGATATATTTCAAACTCATGATTTCATAAAATTAAGCTAATAGCAACAATAATAATAATATTTCTGATAAAAAAAACATAGTAAAGATGATGAAAAGTCAAGGTGGTCCATGAAGGAAAACATGGAATCATGGAGATGGTTCCGACTTTTTGAACGTGGATGTTTCTCCTGGATTATTCTTCTTCTTTCTATCTAATTCCAAATCACACACAGTTTACACGTATCAATTCACGCTGCCTTTCAACTTATATATTTTTTTTTTTGATAAAAGCCTTTCAACTTATTATCCTCCATAGAATATATAGAATAAATATACTTTATCACACATTTCGAGATTCAAGAATGTAATAATGAAACAACAAATTGCGATCTAATACATATTTTTATTGATATGGGCAATAATTTTATTATTTTTTCTTATTTAAAGAATTATATATTTGTTTTACAAATATAATATGTAATTATTCATATCTTTGTTGAAAAATTCTAAATTCATTTTAGCTTTTTTGATCTAATTACATTAGTTTTAGATGTTTATGAGTATTTGAGTTAACCTTATTAAACAAGTTTATAAATATAAATATTTTATGTTTTCTATTGATACACAAACCTGTGTTCCTTGAATCTTGCAGTGATGTTCATCTATAACCTAAAACCTGCAAAGTAGCGTGATCATGAAATGTCTTAGGGCAATGATCTAGTGTTAGCCAAAAATACTGAGTTGCTCAAATAAGGGTTTTGAAGAATGCTTAAAAGCTCAATGTAATCTAACATAGCCTACTTTAATTTGGATCATAGGGTGATTATTTATAACTTTGGCATTTAGAATCTTTAGATTCACATTCTTAATTTTAATGGGCTGTACCATAGAGTCGAAATGAAATCAAGACTCCATTAAATACGTGAAATCCTAATTTTGTTGGGCCACATTAGCATTACATAGCTTTTAGAACTTTCCTCGGGTTCGTTTGGCTTGTCCCAAAAGGTTATTTCTTGGTAATGATTTACTTAATAACTTTAGAATGGCTCAATGTATCTGACAAAATTACATTCAAATAATGGTTCCCATGCCAGTTGGACCTTAGGTCTTGCCGGACTATTTATGATGAATAGTTATGCTTTCTGGATAAGATTTAACATCTCGTCTTTGTGGCCTTCCACTAGATCATATGGTCATCTAGACCATCTAAATTGACTTATTTTTGGACTTTTTGTATTGGAATCAAGTGATAGAATCAATAAGATTGATTATACCTACACAGTTAGCCCTAGTCTCTTAATATGGCACGATTCACTTAAAAGAATATGACGTGTCTTAGAACAGTCACTAGTCATGCCTCAAGATAGAGAAAAGGCAATGGTGGAGCCTAAATTATAGGTCTGCTTACCATGTCTGGTGTTAAGACACAATCATATAAAAAAGGTGCACGGATGGTGATGTGACATATTTCACGAAACGATGTGCACACATGAATCAACTCATGAATTGGCTCTCAATCTCTACCACTAGATGCGATTCCCAAATTTTGATCTTAACCATTGATTAGAAGTCTTTTTAAAATGTCCTTATTATTCACTTCATTTCAAATCATTTGCTCTAAAACCTATTCCTATAGAAGTTCTTTCATTTCATATACTCACTTTAAGCTTGAATGCTTTCAATCATTCCAAACTTTATCTTTTCATTGTTATTCTCTCATTTGTTTTGTTTTTTTGCTGCATCTTTTGAGGATATTTTAGCTTCTTTGAGACTTGTTTCATGGTTTGGCCTCTTATGCTTTCGAAAGCATTCTTATAAGTGAATTTTTCCTTTTTGATCCAAATTTCTTTTTGAATTTCTACAATTTGTTATATGTCCCATGATAAGCATAAAATTTACATCATTTTATGCTTTGTTTTTAGCTCTACATTTGTTAGAATGTACTAATTTTATTAAGAAATGCATTAATTTCTAGTATTTTCACTTTTGTAGGTGAAAATAACTTTTTTTTTTTGAAAATTCAACACATAACATTAGTATTTTGGTAATTTCAACATAGTTGAGGGACCATGTTGCAAATATTAAATTTTATGTGGTGGAAATTGAAAATGAGCTTAAAATATTAGAGAGAATATCAAATTGAGATCAAGGATCAAGAATAATATAAGTGGAGGAAAGTATGAGACTTTTCTTATTTGGAACAAGCTGAAATTTTGTGCAATCAGTATTGTGTGAAGTGTATCTGGAGCTACAAGATGAATTTTTGAGTGAATTCAGTTGTATAAATTTCTTAACTCATCAAGGACCACCTTTGAAAAATTTCATGTCAATTGGATCCAATCAGTGCAATCTATTTTTTAAACTTGAAGAAATTTGCACTTGCATTAGTTTTGTACTCTTGTGGAAAAATTTAATTTTAAATGCCTTATTGATGTCGAAATCATGAATATGATATATGATTTGAAAGGTGAGACATAGACCATAAATTTTTAAGTGAAATGGAATAGATTTCGAGATCATTTAGTTATCCAATTTTTTATTTTTTTTAATTTGGCTGACATGAATTAGTAGTAAATAAAGAAAGTTTCATTTATCTATTTGAATTGCCACCTAAGCTTTGATTAAAAGAATGCCACATTAGTTAACCAAGTCCACATGAAATATTGGTCAGCAAAATCAAAAGAAAAAATATGAGATTTATTGGAATTTATTATTTATTTATTTCCCCATTGATTAGAGATTATTCTTACTTTATTTGGGTTTAGATGAATCTGGATGGAACCTTGGCTACATTCAAAGTCAATGATATCTACCATTTGAAAAAATAATCAGCCAAAGAGGGAAAATTAATCCAAAGTTTGTCTAGCCCTATTTTTCGCTTTAAGTTTTTCATTTTCTCGCCCAATTTCCATATTTGCCTATTTTCCAACCTATGATCCCATGTCACATTATTTGAATTTTAAATAGCCAAAATACATTTTACCTACTTTACTTGGTTTCCAAGGGATGTGACTTGTAATTAAAATTCATGAAAGTGAAACCCTAACTCCCATATAAACATCATAATCGGCCAACACAACAACACGCAACCAAAGGCAAGCCTTTGGTTTTCTCTCTTCTCTCTCTTTTCTCTTGACCAGCCACCTTCTCCTTCCTTCTCTTTTATTTTTCTCTTCTCCATAACAGCAAAATAGCCTTAAGAACCCTAGAAAACCAGTAGCCACCATCATTCATCCATCGCCAAAACCCTAGCTGCACCACCCATAACCATAGCCACCAATCCGCCACCTTCACTCCATCTTCCGCACCACTATTCCTTCATTATTTTCATCATATTCTCCATCACATATCATCATCCATATATCTACCAAACCCTCCATCTCCATCCATTACTGATCACTTAAGCAAGGAATAACACAAGCACTCCAAGTCATGCACATCACTCCACCATCATCTCCATTGCCAAACCATCATCATCACCACCATCACATGAAGCATCTTCCATATATATATATATATATCATCATCATCAACCAATGTTTTTTTCATCCTTATTCATCATCATCATCACTACAAAACAAGTGTTAAGGGAGATAAGAAGACAAAACCGAAAAGCTTTATAGATTCGACAAAGATTTGTTGACCATTCTTTGCTGTGCTTATTTTCTTGTTCTTTTTTATCTTAATATTGTAACAAATGGTGAAAATTGTTATTAATATGAAGATTGTTCATTTGCTGCCATTTTATTACTTTTATTGTTTTTGTTGATCTCTTTGATTTCTTTGCATTCTAGTTTTTATAAAAATTAATTCCTTTGCTATCCATTTGAATTTGAGAGCTTAAATATCATATATAGGCTTAGTTTTCTAGTACTTAAGGCTAGTCATTGTGGGTTCGAAATCTATCTTCATTTGGAGACCACTTTATTACTTGATACGATTCGTATACTTGTGATTTACATGTGTTAATGAATCCTATGCATATAAACTCCCACACTTAGTTTACACTCTTTTGTTGGAATAAATGTTCTTAGAGTCCAAATTTCCTTTTAAGTTATTAAAAATGTCAATTAGTTGTTTTGAATAAAAATCTGATCCCTTAAGGCTGAATATAATTGTAAATAAGTATAGCAATCTTAGCACAATAAGTGATACTTCATATGATTTCATACAAATACAAATATCAGTAGAGTTAGATTGTAACAAACGTAACCGAGGCATTTTAGTGGGATGCACCACCTTTTTCCAAGAAAAACATATTTGTCATTCCCAAGAGCAACGTCTCGGAGCCTTTACCCAGTGGTGAGGATTCCTTTGCAACTTTTGCTGATGCAAATGCAAACCCAAAGGCCTTTTATTGGGATAGATGTGAAAAAAGAGGACCTTTCTAAGTTCATCTTGGTGTACATTACACAATAACTTAGTTCACTTCAGGTTGAGATATGGTATACTAAGTGACATAGTCATAGACTACCCGTGAGGTGGTGAGAGAATCTACAACCTCTAAAAGGGTTTTGTCTACTTCTATGAGTCGAGATTTTGTTTTCTCCTTCTAAACTTTTTTCGCTCCTTCCTCTAGTACTTTGACATTGCACTAGGGCAATTGGTACCCAACTACTTGAAAGCTATTCTTGGCTAAGAAATTTATGTAGCAGTGAAGAATTCCAATCGGCAGGAAGTCCCTCGTGTACTTTTACTTTCTACATGACACGGGAAATACAAAGGCCTCTTGATATTGAGCACCTATCTTCGTCTATAAATGGTAATGTCTCTAAATTCGGTTAAACTTTCCTTTTTGAATTTTACTTAAAGCAGTTCACAATCCTATAGGCTGCTCAAAGTAAGGCTTTGGCCACTAAAAGCCATGTAGTGATCATCCACGAGGCTTTGAAATAGTTGAAAAAATTGATTATTTTTTTAAGGTCGCCACTGACAAGCTAAAACACTATTATACTCGTATTTTAAGGAAAGCTTTAAGTGCAGATGATAGGAAACTTATTGAGTGTGCTGACTACGAGGTTGAATAGCGATTTGGAAACTGAAAGGAACAACATTGTCCCTAAGAAATAAAAAGTGGCAATCGAGCATAAAAAGGTTCTTAAAGAGTTACAAGTGGTAAAAAGTAATACAGTTGTTAGGTTGGTGAGGGCTCACCAATACGCCAAAAGGTAACACAAATTTGGTGAAACCAACATATGGTCTAATCTGAGCGAGTTTGTGCCACTGAAGCCTCACAATCTTTCTTCCATATCCTCTAAATTTGAAAGTGTTGAAAAGGGAGAGAATGTGGTTGGCTTGGAATGTGTTACCCAAATTAACACTGTTGAGGAGAACCAAAGCATCTTTGACATTAGCGGCACCTCCAACACCTCCCATGTTGTTGCTGATGCTTTTGGAGTCGAGAAGACTGATGAAGCCGTCCCTAATGATCCTACTGCTAAATACACAATTATTTCTTTACTCTTGATCTTGGTTATTTCAATTATATTTTAGACGTTATTTGCTCATTTCAATGGCTTTTATGTTGTAAGGATACTATTCTCGTTTTGAGAACTTTTACTTCGTATATCATTTTATTTTTGTACTTTTATCTTTGCATTCTAACTTTTTGATGTCTTTGTGATGTTATAGGCTGGAGCATACACATGCGTGTCTCAAACACAAATACTTTATTTCCTTATTTGCCTATTTCAAAGGGACACTATGATGCATGCTTTTTGCCTTTTATGTTCTCATAACATGTTAAGACATGTGATTTATTGTTGTACCGAGCTATTTCTTTTGGCACTTTCACGTCTGATTATTTTTTTTACTTATGCTATTTTCATGCCAACTTGCAAAGCGTTTTACAACATATAATTCAATTATGTGATTCAAATGTATAGCGTCCATACTTTCGTCACCTTGATCAATTGGATGATGTCTTTTGGAACTGCCACTTTGAACACATAGTAAACAAATGGATCGCCATGAAGATAACACTACTATTCCTCATACAATGAATTTGGATGTCCATATGCATGATGGCCATTTCAACATTTTTATCAACGAAATTCCAAAAAAATTCCTAGAAGGGGGGTTAAATAGGCATTTTAAAAATTATGCTATTCTCAAAGTGTATATCACAAAGGAACATCCAAAAGCCTAGCTGTTGTGGTATATTTTAGATCAACTCGCAAGTGTAAAAATCAACAAGTAATAAAGTGGATTTCTTTTAAAAAGAAAACCGATATCGATCCCACAAGAAATAATGTCTCTAGTTATTGAAATTAAATAAATTGTCAATTAAAACTTGAAAAATAGAAGAGTGTTTGATTGATTGTTGTTGTGTAACAATGCATGAATTAAAAAGAAAGCAATATTAAAAACAAGAACAAAGCAGTAAGTAGTTTATCAAGATTTTAAGAAAACAAGGATTATGACTTCACCATTATTATTCTTATTTAGCCCTAATTCATTTTAGATTCATAGGTTAACCCCCCATCAATCACATATGACAAGAAGTTGATTTCTCAATGCATTCTAATCTAGCAAGCAGAACGTATTTAATTATCCATAATATAAATACATAAATTTAAGCCCTAAGACATGCAAACCCAATAAGATCTTGTTAAAATTGTCACTAAGGCATGCAATATTTCTATAACCATGTATTTTATTACCCATCCATACTTATATCCCTAATTTCTAAGCCAATATAAATACTTAATCAATCCACCTTTTCATGGAAGCATTAAGAACTACAATAAAGTATTAACCTTAAATATGAATCAAACTTAAATATGCATTAAACACTAAATATTTGTAATAGGGTTCCATCATAATCCTCATAGAAAAATTAGTTACACATCATCTCAAAATAATCCATCAAATAAATATGAGACAACATAGTTTAAATAGCAAAGAAAATAAGAGTAAAGAAATCAAATCCAAAAAAGATGGCTGCTGGAATTAGTTATTCAATCTTCTCCTCTTGGCTTCTCCAAACTATGATCCAAGTCATAAGGTTGACTCCTCCAATGGCTGGCTGAATTTCCCTTACACTAGGCTCTGTGTATCACAACTTTAATATGAAACAACTTTTAAAAACTAAATATAAAACCTAAAACAAAGCTGCTGTTGCGGTGAGAATGGAGAGAAAGGAAAAGGTGAGGTGTGGCTGGTGATGAGAGGGAGAGAAAAGGTTGCAGCCATGAGGGCTGGTGGTGAATGGTTTCCATTTCTTTCAATAATGCATGGTATTTATAGGGAAGGTTTATTAGAGGCTTAACCCTGAAACTCTTTTAAAACCTAGAGAATATAGGATATAATATGTAAACTCAATCTCCAACTCCCATAATTCCTAGCATGGCCGACCACCTCAAGGAGAGTAGGGTAATTTGTGTCTCATGTTCACACTAGAAATAATGTAACATTTCTTATATCTTTAAGAATCAAATTTGTATTTAACCCTAATTCTTTTTATTCTAAATATTATTCCAATTAGTATAATTAGAATAGTCTAACCTCCCATGTGGCATATGATGTGGCAAATTTCGTACACATGGCTAGAGTGTGATGACATGGTAATCCAATCATCAATAGCGTCCTAGTAAGCCAAAATACTTTCCTTTTATATCTTCCATGACCTCTAGGCATATTCCAAGTACGTTTTGGATGACCAAATGGACTCAGAATTCATTGATTATATTTGTAAAAGTTAGGTCTATGTCTTATATTTCCAGGAATATCTTGTTTGCACAATTTGAACATAGGGAAGACACTCAAATTCTAATTTCCTCGAGATGGTGTAAATCTGCCACAACTGTTGAAAATATTGATTTTGTAAATCAAACTGGCACTGATTGGCCTAACCAATTGCAGTGAAACTTTTCAGAATTGAAGCTTAGTGAATCAGGAATCATTTGAAACTAAAATCGCACTAAACCTCAAAGTGTGGCTCCAGATATGATTTTCTTAGTAAAGGTTTTGCAGAAACATAGTTATTCTGGCTTTTGTCTTTCTTTTATTGAAAACAGAAAAATACAGTAATTAAGTACTTTTCATTAACATTTAATTATAAACTAGCTAAAATTCAATATAAAAAGTGGCATAAAAACAATAATATTTTATGCCTATCACTAGGCCTACATCTTTGCATAATTCAATTCCACCTAACTATACATTCTCTTAGATTCCTTTAGAATATGATGATTTAGTCCTTCCAAACAATTATATGGAAAGTAGTATAAGTGAAAACAAAATTCAGAAAATAAAAAAAAAGCAATATAAAGATTTTTATGTGAAAACTTCTCTTAGTGAAAACATATTACTTGTGTTAGCCTCCATCTCTACTCTAAATACACTAAGATAGAGAAAGAAAGTACAAACACACACATATAGACAATGTTTAAGGGACTATAATGAGCAATTTTTATCCACTATGGTAGTGGACAACCCAATCCACTATCTTAAGTTATGACAATTGAGCTTTAAGACTGGTGTAACAACCTTTTTTACAAGGATAACTCCATAACAACTATCTTGAAGACCTTCCTTGCAAAGGAAAATATCCTCCAAGCCTTTCTCAACAAATTTCAATGAGATGTTACAAGAATGAGGTAAAGGAAATGCATCTAAGGTTAGTTAATGGGGAAAAAATAAACAATGGGTATCATAAACTAGGTGGAAAAATGAAAACAATAAGTTCCACGAAAAGCACTAAAAAAATCCATAAAAAGTAAGAGAGAATCATTCCACTTTCAAATTTATAATTCAAAATATGTTTGGAAATGATTTCCTAGCTCAAACACTCTCAAGAGCAGTAAAAGCCTCAACAAGGGCATCAATGGTGGTTTTGATAGGTTTCTTTGTTAGGCATAACACACTTGCTTTTATGTCTCATTTTATAGTTATTATTTGCATAGTTTAAGGATTAATATTATGAAAAGCTATATTTGTGTGTTTTTCTATTTCTAGGTGAATGATAGAGAATTTAAGGAAAAACCACATCGAGAATGGATTTCTTGGCCCGAATTATGATGGGAACAAAGAATTGAGCTTCATTGGACAAAGATTCTATGAAAATTTCCAAACGGTCTCATGTCTTCAAAAATTCCTTGAAAATATCCGATCATGAAAATCCAAGTAATGATTTCAATACTTATATTTGAAGGTTCTTTTTTGAAGTTTATGGAAGATTGTAGAAGCTTGGATATTCATTCAATATTTACTATTGACCAAGAAAGATATTAAAAAAAAATCGAACTGCCATTATCATCACTCTTGGAAAAACCAAGCTTCAATAATGGAAGATTTTCTAAATTAAATACGAAGATTGAAGCTTGAGATCGAAGGAAAATCAACGTTAAAGATCACTTTAATAAAAGGGAACAATAATCATGGATAATCAAGCTATGAATTGTTGAATAAATTTGTTTGTTGATACAAAGTCAATCATCAAAGCTTGTGGACCATTCTCCACCATTGAATAACTTATGAGCCTGCAAAAATAGAAAACATAGTTAGGAGGCCTTTGGGGGTGCCAATGTGGCATCTATTAAAGATCCTCCAATGCTCAAGCTACAAGAGATCTTTGNTTTGTTCAAAGGTCCACTGTTTAAAAGAAGATCATAAAAATATAAAGCGACTTTAAATTTAAAACGATCAAAGTGGAACAATACTTAAATCTGATAGGAACAAAGATAATAGTTGACTAGATTGCTTTGAATATAAGGAAGTAATGGGTTTTATTTAATGCAACCATTGAAGCTAGAATTGTCCATTTATAATATATTTGAAGTTCAAATGTAATATTTGATTTTTGAATACATAATTTGTAGTTATTTGGTACCGATTTCATTGATTTTAAAGTTCCACAATTTATATGGTAAATAAAAATTGATTTTTTGATACATAATTATAAACTCGATATGTATATATTATGTACAAATAGGTTGCACTGTTTAAAAATAACTAAATATTACATTTAAACATACAACCATGCTATATTACAATATACAACAATATTAATTGAAATGTTGCATAATTGTCATACATTACATCTTGAAGTTTCGGTGGAACAACCAAATCGCATATTTTTTTCTCAACACAGTAATACTTTTTTCTACAGTATTGACTAGAAGTCCACCGGATTTGTTTTCAATCCATCTCAAAGCGACCATCATGCAATCTCCACTACATGAAAACAACATATTTATTATGTCACAGACACGTTTAACAAACATACGCAATATATATAAACATGAAGACTTATATTAACTATTTTAAATAACAACCCGCGTACAACGTACCTCATTGATTGCTAGGCAAATGTGTCATCCATCATTCTAATCGTATACGGCTCTAAACTGTCCGTGATTTCCCTTCGGCGTTTGTAAATTTAAAAAACATGCAATATTTTTGGTATCAAATGGCATATTCATGTGGCATTTTTCTCCTGAAAATGAGATGTTGTATTCTTCACAGATGGATCATACAAGTCTACATGCTTCTTAGTTATGTCGAAGTGTGCAACGAGCTAGTGTTTGTTGCCATCGTTAACCGATATTGGCAACTACAATTTTGGTTTTCATGTTAGTAAACACAATGTGCATGCCACATGGATAGCTATGAGTTTCCGACGGTATCAATTAATAAAATACAAAAATATTCTTACATAGTCACATGTCCACCACGGTCAACCGTATATAGGATAGTCATATTTGAATGCCTGATAAAATATGTTAGTAGCCTTAATCTGTAACAGTGAATCGATTTTATCTTTATGGCATATAAACATAGATTGCTGCAAATAGAAAAGAAAATATAGTTAATAAGACTGTACGATGGTTTTAGCAACAAAATTATCATTGATAATATTAATAAGTCTTCTTTCATTACCTAATGAATGGCTTCAAAAATTTAGATTTAAAAATCAATTAATAATTTAATATTGTTTTAATGATAGTAAACTATAAATGCATTTTTAAATTTCACTGTTGGAAGAGACTTTGTGGTTGATAAAGGAAATCGATGGCAAAATTTCAAATTGATCTGATGTGAGTATAATTGTGTATATATATATATATATATATATATGTATGTATAATTAAAGTTTCATATATATAATTGGGCCTCTAGTTTGTTCCCAATTTCAATTGAGAGGTTTAATTTTCATTTTTTCCAATTGAATTTTTAATTTTTCATTTTAGTTTCAATATAGACTTTGTCATTTTCTATTTTTTCCTATTAAGATCCTAAATTTTAGTTTTGTTGCAACATTTCATAGTTAAACCTCACAATAGGAACTTTTTACCTTTTCATAGGACTTAAAAGCTTGATAAAAGAAAAGAAAAGAAATTAATTATCTTTCCAGTATGCTCACTTTCATGAAGTTTCTATTTTTGTTACGTACCCAAATAAAAGTCCGAAATAAAAAGTGCTTCAACTATTTACATAATCAAAATCCCAATTATCTTACCCAAAAAAATTAAAATCAAAATCCCTATTACATGCTCATTTTTTATTTTTATTTTATTTTCAATTTAGATATATTTGCTACTTTGCAACTAATTAAACATTCTAAGCAGGCTCAATAATTTGTATATATTTCTGAAAAGAGCTTGTTTCTACTTTAACACTTTTGATAAGAGAAAGTGATCTAGAAATTATTATCTCTTAAAATCTAGGGTTTCTTTTGTCTTCTTTATAATCTTTTTTCTATACAAATATACAAATATTTTAGAGCATCTGTATTGAGAATTTGAATTGTTATCTATATGGCATGGAAGGGAAGAGCTTACTCTTATATGGTATAGATGTCTACTAGAAAATCAACTCAAAAATCAATTTCCAATGGTTCATTTTAATACAATTTTCTAATGTTTTTAAATATTTTTCAAGTCACATTGTCTAACAAACATTCTAAAAATAGACAGTTATCCTTTGCAATCTCTTTTTTGTTTTTTTATTGCCTCATTGGCTTAAAAGAGTATTTGGATGTATTTTTTTTAAATGATTGTGTATATTGCTAATGCGGCAAAAAAAATTATTGCAATCGACAGTGCTATTAGAGATGCTTTTAAAATGCCCTCTCTAATGCAATTGTCCAAAGATTTTGTCAAGCCGATGTAGGCAAAAAATAAAATAAAAAAATATTATAATCTTGATAATGATTGTTTTAAAAAAATTTCCTAAGCCTATCTAACATGCATTGAGAATGTAGATAGTTACTCTTCACAATGTTTATTATTTTTTATCACATCAGCTTAATAACTATTTATATTTCTTTTTGTCACGTATTTTTTAAAATGACTATTTATATTTCTAATTTGGCAAAGAAAAAAAAATTAGCAAACCACAATGCCATTATAGATCCTCTTTAACGTCCTTTCCAATGCAATATACTGTCCAAAGAGCAAACTGATTTGGCAAAAAAACAAAAAACATTGTTAAGGTGAAAGTTCATTTTTATTGAAATTTATTTGACTGTTTGACTCAATAAAATTAAAAAAATAAAACTAAAAACATATTTTTTTAAAGGAAAAATAAATAAATATATGCATCATTAATTAATTATGTTTTAAAAAGAACAACAGTTGAGATTGATTTTCTTAGTTTATTATCTACTAAATAGAAATCTATTTCAAATTGTGGACAAACTCTTTCAATTTTTATGCAACATATATAGATAGCAATTCATATTCCAAATGATGATAAGCTAAGTTAATTAATTATTTCGGTAATTCCAAACCGAGCACATCGGTTGAAACTGAATACTATAGTCAAATTCATCACTTTTAAACTGAATATTGCTAAGTTGTTTGATAATATAAAGCTGAAGGGTCTAAGAATATTAATTCGACTACAATTATCTTACATATTCAAAGTATTCTTTTAATATGTACATTATGGTCGAAGTAAAAAACTTGAAGTTTTCCTACGAAAGGCTTGGTTTGTCATAGAATTCTTCGATCCTTCTGCTAAGAGGAAGATTGATATTATAAATAGTATTAATTGTTTGTAACATGTCATTCATATGTCACAAAATTATATAGTTTATAAAATTCTTTCAAAATAAATTTTGTTTTCCAAGAGTATTAGACTAAATAAAACAATATTAATTGTTTAGTACTTCAAGAATCTAAAAAATTAATTATTGGCTTAAATGCATTTTAGTACCCTCTCAAATTGAATTTGTTTGTAGTTGAAATTGACAAAAAAAAGTTATATATTTGTCTAATTTAGTTAAAATTGTCAAATTCATCAACTTAAAATTAATATATGATTTTCAAAATTATTTTTTTCATTTTTAATTTTACTAAAAACTTAAAATAAAAATTAAAAAAGAGAAAAAAAAACTATAAATGAATTTTAAAATTTTTTTTTAAAATTTTTGGTACAAGAAAAAATTAAAATAATAATTTTGAGGGTCATATGTTAATTTTAAATTGATAGAATTTGTCAATTTTAATTAAATTGAACAAATATACAACTTTTTGTTGTCAATTTTAACTACATTAGACAAATGTGCAACTTTTTTCAATTTAGAGGGTATCAATTGCACAAATTAATTGTAGAGACCCCTAAGTGAACAAATTCAATTTTAAAAAATACTAAAATGCATTTAAACTTTAATTATTTTATATTTGACATAGCCTTGTTCACTCCAAAAAAGAAAAAAAAAAAAGAAAAAAAAAAAGGGGCTATAAACACTTTTACTAAAAAAATTAAGTGTTTAGCAGATATGTCAATAAGTAATTGTTGACTAAAAGAGAATTTTTGTAAGTTATTTTAATTTTAAACTTTTCTAACAAATTTCTTTTTCTCGCTTATATGGGAAACTCAATAGAGCATTAAATGCTCTTTGTTTACTATTAATTTTGCCTCCACTATCATATTAAAATTTGTATTATATCCGAAAACGAAATAAACTTTACAAACATGAAGAAATTACATTGTTTATCTTTATTATTACATTGATTGTTTTAAAGATTTTGTTTAAAGCTAATATAATTTGTTAATATTACATTGATTGTTTAATTTTATTACTTTATCTTTAATATATAAAATGTCAACTATGTGTATACTACTAGAAAATAAGGTCAGAAATGATAGTGAAAAACCGACGTTTTAAGTGTTTACACGACGGATACAAAATCGTCGTCTAATTAGGTGTTGTCGATAGTCATAAAACATAAACGACGGTTAAAAACCGACATCTAAAACCATGACGAAGCCACGTGGACGCTATGCGGAAAATATATAGACGACGGTTTATAAACATAGACGACGGTTTTTATGTAGAACCCATCGTCTATGTTTTTTAAAGACGATGGTTTTTATATATAAACTGTCGTCTATAATAAACATAAACGATGGTTTCTACATAAAAACTGTTGTTTTTTTTCCAGCGGCTTTTAAATCAATTTATACAAAATTATATTAAATAATAAATATATTCTAATTACAAAACTCTTATACAAAATTATTTTTTAATCAAAAACTCTCATATACAATTTTTCACACAATATGTGCACAATATATGTACGGATAGTTCATACATATCATCGAGTTTAATACATATCATCGGGTTTCATACATATCATCGGGTTTAATATATATCACCAGATAGTTCATACAATTTCCAATTATATACACAATATACAAATTAACAACCAAATGAACACAATATATTCAATATTCAAACTTTTCAAATACACGGATTCAAACATTTTCACTGAATAATGCATTCACAATTTGTTAAAAACATTGTAAATAGATTGCCGAGTACTAACCTTAAAGTTTTTGGGTTAAAAATCACAAATATTTTGTGAAATAAAGAAGTAATCCAACCACAATGGATAAGAGGAGGAACGGATACCACAATGGAGATGAAGAGGAACAGCGGCAAATGCTTTAGGGTTTTTAAAGAAGTGAGGGAAAATGAGAGAGGAAGAGGCGTGTAAAGAACAAAATACGGAGTTAAAAACGACGGACAAAAGCTAGGCCCATCATTATTACTCAGATAACACGCTACAAAACAACGCTATTTTGATAAAAACAACGGTTTTGTAATAGAACCGTTGTTGTTTTTTTTTTTTACCTAGGAAGGGGTAAAAATGATGGTTTTGTAATGAAACCGTCGTTTTTACCCAAATAATAATTTATTTATTTATTTAATTTTTTTTTATTTTATACCCAAGGGGTAAAAACGATGGTTTTGTAATGAAACTGTCGTTTTTACCCATATAAGACGACGGTTCTATTACAAAACAGTCGTCTTTATTCCAAACAGTACCGTTTTGTGTAAACACGACAGTTTTGTCTTTTGAAACCATCGTATATAGCCTACAACCAATACACGTGGCATTCACATGTCTTTTGACATTATCAAAGACGGTTTTGTGGAAACCGTTGTTTATAACATAGACTAAAAACGACGGTCTCCACGGGAACTGTCGTAGATAGCCTAAAATCAAGACACGTGGATGCCACGTGTCTTGGGGCATTATAAATGACGGTTTCAGTGGGTAATCGTCGTTTATAACCTACAACAACAGCGACGGTTTAGGATAAACTGTCATTTTTATTTTTTTTTACGACAGACCGTTGCTGTTATAGTTTCCAAAAGTTAATAACCGTCGTTTTAATATATCAACGTCGGTTACTCCAAAAACCGACGTTTATATAGAATTCTAACCGTCGTCCATGATCTCTTTTTCTAATAGTGGTAATATATGTTACTGGGTTCTAAATAAATTTAAAATAATTAAATAATTATATTTTAAATAATGAAATTTATAAAAACTTGATCTTTAAATATTGTAGTATTTTGTACTAATTTTAATATATTTTATATGATTTAAAGTAAAGTATATTTACATACAAAGTATATATTTTATTGCAAAATAAATAAATAAAATGGAGCATAAGTATTTTAATAAATTTTTTTTTTTTTGAAAAGCTATATTGTGAGAACTCTACAGCTAAAATTTTTATTTGCATAAGTTATACTAAATGAGCCCTATTAAATTTATGTTCATGTTGAAACCAACTGACATAATCGTTTCCTTTCGGTTTGTTAATACTTTACATCAAATTAACATGTGTCACTGAATTGTAGCACGCATTTTATGCACCAGCTTAATTCCTCGAATTTATTTTGCAATAATGGTCATTTTGGATATATTTAACAAAACAAAAATATAGTTTTACCAAAAAAAAACAAGATATAGAACTGCATTTCTGCTTTTTATCAATTAATATATCCACCTTAAATTGTTAAGTCGGAACTAGTAATTTTCTAAAATTAGGCATTCAATTCTTTCACAATGTACAAATGTAAAGCTTTTTCAGAGTAAAATTTAAGATCAAAACGTTTTTTTCTCTTTTTAATATTTTTGTATATAGAATCAAAATCAGACAACCCTACATTGACCTTAAGAATAGGGTAGGAAAGAGAAAATAACAAACAAACAAAATTCTAATGTTGTAATTTCGTTTTTGGGAAAAAAAAGACTTTTTCAAATTAGATCAAATTTTTTTCTGTTATAAAAGGCTAAAGTTTTGGTAAGTTGAGACAAGGTAGAAACAAAAGGTAACAGGAGAAGAGAAAGAAAAGAAAGAAAACAAAAAAACAAAAAAACAAAAACTTTTTTTTTTTCTTTTTTTTTTTTTGTCTCCAAAACCCAAACCCTTGGAGACATAAAAAGATGGCTGGAGGTGGTTTCGTTGCTAGTGGAGGAAAAGTTCAAAACTACAATGGTGGTGTCACCGCCTTTGTTGTGTTTGCCTGTATTGTGGCTGCCATGGGCGGTCTCATATTTGGTTATGATCTTGGAATTTCAGGTTCGCTTCTAGTAATTAATTCCCCAAATACATACATTTCACATTAATTATATATATGTATATATATTACATGTCAATTGCTAAAGTAATTCTTAAAAATTATTATAGGTGGAGTCACCTCTATGCAATCTTTTTTGGACAAGTTTTTTCCATCTGTTGAAAGAAAAAAACAAGAGGAGGAAGGTAAAGACAATGCATATTGCAAATTCGACGATGCAGTTCTTACATTGTTCACCTCCTCGCTCTATCTAGCTGCATTGGTTGCATCTTTTTTTGCATCGTCGGTTACGAAAATCTTCGGCCGAAAACCATCCATGTTTTTCGGAGGTTTGGTTTTCCTCATTGGATCTATTCTAAATGCAATTGCTCAAAACATTGCATTGTTGATCATCGGTCGTCTCTTGCTCGGTGTCGGTGTTGGATTTGCTAATCAGGTCCGTACAAATTAATTACAAAACTCTAACACTTCCATTCAAAAATTAAAAAAATTAATTTCGACTCCAGCTTCTGCAGACATATACAATTACCATTATACTAAATATTTGGATTATTATTATTTTCAATAATAATTAGGCAAAAATATAATACTAATTGCATATATCTATAAAGATTGCAGATGCATTGTCATAAACATAAAATATTAAATTTAATTTAAAACAAATTTCAAAAGAGAATCTAAATAAAAAAATACATGTAAAGATCTAAAATGAGTCTGCTTTGATCGATTGCAGTCTGTTCCGGTATATTTATCGGAAATGGCACCTGCAAAGATTAGAGGAGCACTGAACATGGGATTCCAAATGGCAATCACAATCGGCATCCTCGTAGCCAACCTCGTTAACTACGGCACCGACAAGATCAGCGGCGGATGGGGGTGGAGACTGTCTTTGGGTCTTGCAGGCGTGCCAGCAATCTTGATGACCGTGGGTGCATTCTTTTTGCCTGAGACACCGAACTCTATCGTGGAGAGAGGTCAGGTTGAGAAAGCAAAGAGAATGTTGCAGAAAATCCGAGGAACCGAGGACGTGGACGACGAACTTCATGACCTAATCGATGCGAGTGAGGCGGCGAAGAAAGTTCAGTACCCATGGAAGAACATTCTTCAACGCAAATATAGGCCTCAGCTAGTAATGTGCACCCTCATTCCTTTCTTTCAACAGCTTACGGGCATAAACGTGATAATGTTTTATGCACCTGTCCTCTTCAAGAGTTTGGGTTTTGGAGACAACTCTTCCCTTATGTCTGCAGTCATTACCGGTGTGGTTAATGTGCTTGCCACCTTAGTTTCTATCTTCACTGTTGACAAGTTCGGTAGGAGGATTCTGTTCCTTGAAGGTGGTGTTCAGATGCTCCTGTGCCAGGTAATATTTAAACTCTTAAAAGATCCATCATTATTTATTCATAATATCCTACGTACCACTTTTAATCTTTTTATTTTATTTTTTAAAATGGACAAATTTCACTGGGTGTGCATGTCGGTTTTTTACGTTTTATTTTAAATATAGAATCGATTCTTACTAATTCAGATTGGATTGGTCAGTTTAGGTTTAATAGAGATAAAATAATTCAGCTTTTATTAGTTTAACATTTTTATCATTGATAATTGAACATGGTGTCAAAACTACAAAATTTAGCAATCACACGTTTAAAACTCAACAATTCTATCCAAAAAGATTTATAAATAATTAATAATATATCCAATAAAAAGTGAACATTAATTGTATCTTATATATGGTTATAGATTGCTGTTGGAGTTATGATCGGAGCAAAATTCGGTACGAGCGGAGAAGGAGCATTCTCAGGTGGGCAAGCAGATTTGCTATTGTTCTTCATCTGTGCATATGTAGCAGCCTATGCTTGGTCATGGGGACCATTGGGATGGTTGGTTCCCAGTGAGATTTGTCCTTTGGAAATCCGAGCAGCCGGACAAGCTATCAACGTTTCGGTTAACATGCTCTTCACCTTCTTCATTGCGGAACTCTTCCTAATCCTGCTCTGTCACTTGAAATTTGGTCTCTTCTTTTTCTTCGCCTTCTTCGTTGTGGTCATGACTATTTTCGTCACCTTCTTCATGCCGGAAACCAAAGGAGTTCCAATCGAAGAGATTAATAAAGTTTGGAAAGCGCATTGGTTCTGGGGTAAGTATGTCTCTGATGAAGCTGAAGAGAATTATGGTCGTCATGACCATAATAATACACTTGCTAGAGACTAATTAAAATTCACTTGCATATAAATATTGTTAATTGTTTGTAAAATGTCAAATGGAATCGATGTATATAGAAGATCTCTGAGATTTGTTTATTTGTGAGGAAGGCAAATTATGTGTTTTTCCTTTTGACTGACAAATGAAGGAAGAAAAAGAAACTTTAATGTACAAATCAATAACAGTTTGACTTGTGCATGATTCATTACTTGGCTGATATCTATTTGTTTTATAATTTTTTTTAATGGGTTAAGGTGCTTGATTAACCAGTGGAAGGAAAATTTTATTTGCGTTTTAAATTATAGAGGACAAACATTAATTATGTATTTTGAAAATATTACCTGTGAATATATATATATATATGCTATTAATCTCGACTACGTAAAAATTTAAAATTTATTTAGTCCGTTCACTTAATAATCTAATTTAGTGACAATAATTTTTAATTTTGACACTAATATAAATTTATAATGACAGTCTTTATATATATATATATTTATTATATGGCCAGCCCATTATAACTATAATTCTATTAAAATTGTCATTAAAAATATATTTTAGTAACAATATTAATGAAAACTATAATGTATTTATCTATATATATATTTTAACAATATTATAGTTTTACTATTAATAAAATATCTGACATTAAAACTATTGATGAGATTAATTTAACGGGAGTCTAACTCTATTCTTTTAATAAGATCAATATGATAAAATGCAGAAACATAAATCGAAGTATTTTGATAGTGAAGTGCGTGAAGCTTTTTTTTTTGGATGAATATGAGCCTGAAGCCTGTTCTTCAAAGTCTTGACACTTAATTAAACATTAATTTCAAGAGTGTAATTTATATTTTTAATAAATTTTTTGAGTGTAAATTTTAAAAAAAATATATATTTTTAAAAAGAATGTATATGATATTAAAATAAATGTCTAAATGCACTTTAATACATTTTAAAATTAAATTTGTTCACATAGAAGTCTCTAAAACTAATTTGAACAATTGATACTTTATAATTTGAAAAAAATTGCATATTTATCCAATTTAATTAAAATTGATAGATTTCGTCAACTTAAAAATCACATGTATAGCAAGTAATCCTCAAAACCAACAAAAATAAAAAAAAAAAAGTTATAAATAAATTTCAAATTTTCTTTCATGTTTTTTAATTTTTAGTACAATAAAAAAAAACAATTTTGAAAGTCAAATGCTATGTAGTAACTTCTAAATTAACGGAATCTGTCAATTTTAACTAAATTAAATAAATATGCAATTTTTTTCAAATTATAAATATCAATTGCACAAATTAATTATAGAGACCTATATATGAACAAATTTAATTTTAAAAAATATTAAAGTACATTAAAATCTAAGAAAAATAATAAAATGATATCGAAAGAAAGTTATATATTGTTGTCTAATATGATCGATTGTCATGATTATCATGCAATGTGTTGGACTGTATTTATTTTTTATTTTTGAAAATAAAAATAAAAATAAATGCACTTTAATGCATGTAGTTTAATAAATTTGCACATTAGGCTTTTAAGTTTCAAATGTATCACATTAAGCCTCCAATTTATATTTTATTCCTCATTAGGCCTTCAAGTTTTAAGTGTATCACATTAAGCTTTCAATTAATATTTTATATCACATTAAGCCTTCAAGTTTCAAATGTATCACATTAATCTTCTAATTTATATTTTATGTCATAATAAATTAGGCCACATAAAAATATTATTATACGCTCCTTATTATGACATAAAATATAAATTGGAAGATTAATGTGGTACATTTAAAATTTCAAGGGTTAATGTGGCATATAATATAAATTAAAGGCTTAATGTGATACTCTTGAAATTTAAAGGCAAAATGTGACATAAAATATAAATTGAAAGCTTAATATGATATATTTAAAACTTAAATGCCTAATTTATAAGTTTATCAAACTACAGAATACTAAAATACATTTATCTAAAAAAAAATATTGCATATAAGAATTATTATATTTTTCTTTAGAAGAAAACAACCTAAATATATAACTAGAAGTTAGTTCAAAACACGTCTGTTTAGACCCTTTTTTGTCATCTGTTAGACTTTATTAATCTAAATAAAGATGCAAATTGTAATAAATTAATGATTAAATATAATTATATCATTTAGTAGTGTTAGAGATAATACTATAGCAAGATAATATTATATTATGTGTATATATCATATAGCTTTATGATAAGCTTTAGAGTTAGAGTTTGGTTAGTCTTCTACTTGTAAAGAACTCACGGATGTATGTGTATATATTTCACATAGCAATTGTTAATACAACTAAGATTTTTCCGATAATTACCTCTGTGCTTATTTCTCTTTTATGGTATTAGAGTTGAACGGAAGCATTGCCATATTACTGAAACAACACTGTCTCTCCTATCTCAAAGTAAATTACCATTATCCTTTTGGTGGGATGCCTGCACCACTGCCAATTATTTGATCAACCGGCTTCCCACAAAGGTTTTAAATTTTCAATCACCATATCAAAAACTTTTTAAAACCAGATTTGATTTCCAATTTCTCAAATGTTTTGGTTGTGAGTGCTACCTTTTTCTTCGCCCATATCGCACAAATAAATTCTTTTATCATTCCGAAAAGTGTATTTTTGTTGGTTATAGTGCTCAACATAAAGGGTACAAATGTTTAAGCATCACCATAGGCAAAATTTATATAACACTGAATGTGGTTTTTAATGAACTTTTTTTATCTTTCTCTTGATTCGGCTACTGTTTCCCATACATATGAGAATCTTAATTCTACCATGCCAAACATGAGTTCCTTGCTTCAACAGGTTCACACAAAACACTTCACTCCACCGGTACCTCCTGCTCAGTCGCTACTAAGTATGCCCCGTGATAATCGATCTTCAGGTATGTCCTCTTCATCTCATTCTAGTAGTCACATTCAATATAATGTTGCTGACAATTCTACTTCCAGCTTGCAATATTTGTCCCCTGCACCAAGCTCACCCCATGCCCTTTCTTCCCCTACCTCACCCGATTCCTCAACTCCACCCTTTACTTCATCCTCGGCCAGTGCCTCTAGTTTACCGCTCATTGACAAAACCACACCTGGACTTCAGTTAATTATTGATCTTCCTGTTCGAGAAAACAAATCAACTCACCCTATGATTACTCAATCCAAGCAAGGCACCCTCCAAAAGAAACTATTTCTCTGTGCTAATACCAAACCTGACTCCCGTTAACCTTTTACTACTCTAGAGGCTTTGCAAAATCCTTTGTGGCACACGGCAATGACTGAAGAATTTCAAGCCCTTCTGAAAAACAAGACTTGGACTTTAGTTCCTCCTAAACCCACCATGAATATTGTTGGTAACAAATGGGTGTTTCGGATCAAACGAAATAGTGATGGATCTATTCAGCGATACAAAGCACGTTTAGTTGCAAAAGGTTTTCAGCAGAGCCCAGGTATTGATTTCTATAAAACCTTCAGTCCAGTAATTAAACCTTCCACTGTTCGCATTGTTTTATCACTTGCTATGACTAAAGGTTGGTCAATTCAACAACTGGACATCAACAATGCCTTTCTCAATGGCATTCTGAAAGAGAATATTTATATGCAGCAACCTGAGGGTTTTATTGTTGCCACTCATCCTGCTTATGTTTGTAAGTTGCAAAAGTCTCTATAAGGTCTCAAGCAGGCTCCTCGGGCTTGGTATGATAGTCTTTGTCGTGTTCTACTTATTTGGGGTTTTAAGCGTTCTCTCATGGACACCTTTCTATTTATTTATAGCTCTCATGATGCTATATTATGGATTTTAGTTTATGTTGATGATATTATAGTTACTGGCAACAATTCAACTCTTATTCAATTGTTTACAAAGAAGCTTCACTCTCAGTTTTCATTAAAGGATCTTGGTCCTCTATCCTATTTCTTGGGTATTGAGGCTGTTAAAGACTCCACTGGTCTGTATTTGTCCCAATCCCGGTATATCAATGATCTACTGCAAAAAACTGGCTTGGCTAACTCTAAATCAACACCTACACCGACCAGCACTAGCATTCAACTTGGTCTCACTATTGGCGTGCCATTTAAAGATATCAAATTATATCACACCACAATTGAGGCACTTCAGTATCTAACTCTGACACGTCCCGAGATATCTTTTATTGTCAACAAACTCAATCAATTTTTGCATCAACCAACTAATATTCATTGGATGTCATGCACATGGATTCTTCGTTACTTGCATGGTACACGACATCTTGGCATTCATTTTCGACTTTCCTCTTTTCATCAACTATTTGGCTATACTGATGCTGACTGGGCTTCCAGTATTGATGATCGTCTGTCTAAGGGGGATATTGTGTTTATCTGGGTGAGAACCTAATATCTTGGTCATCAAGAAAACAACAGGTTGTTGCCTGTTGCAATACTGAATCCGAGTACCGAGCTTTAGCAAATGATGCTGCTGAAATTGCTTGGATTCAGTCATTATTGCAAGAGTTACAACTAAAGCCAGATCAAGCTTTTGTTTTGTGGTGTGATAATATGGGAGCAGGGTCTTTAGCTTCTAATCCAGTATTTCATGCTCGAACCAAGCACATAGAGATTGATGTTCATTTTGTTCGTGATCGAGTAATTCAGAACAAGCTAGAAGTTTGATATGTTCCGGGTTCAGATCAAATTGATGATATTCTTACAAAAGTATTACCAACTTCAAGATTTTTATTCTTACAGTCCAAGCTAAATCTTCAAACTTCCCCATTTAGCTTGAGGGGGGATGTTAGAGATAATATTATAGCAAGATAATATTATATTATGTGTATATATCGTATAGCTTTATGATAAGCTTTAGAGTTAGAGTTTGGTTAGTCTTCTACTTGTAAAGAACTCACGGACGTATGTGTATATATTTCACATAGCAATTGTTAATACAACTAAGCTTTTACCGATAATTACCTCTGTGCTTATTTCTCCTTTAAGTAGCATATGATTAATAACTGCATAATCTATACTCCATAGTTAAAAAAAAAAAAAAAAAAAAAAAAAAAAAAAAAAAAAAAAAAAAAAAAAAAAAAAAAAAAAAAAAAAAAAAAAAAAAAAAAAAAAAAAAAAACTAATTAACAAGGAAAAAAAAAGATGAATTAAGTTAACACAGTGTTTTTTTTTATGAATAAAAATAATGAACAAATAGGAGCATCTCCAATGTAGCATGAATTGCTTAAATTAACATGTCACATAAGCAAATAAAGACATTGTTTTAAAAAAAATGTACTACAATAGTAATGTCTAAAATGAATGTCGAGCTGACGTGACCTAGACATTGTGAAGAATAATGTCTATTTCTAGAGGCTCTGCCAGATATTGTCAAATTTTCTAAAATTTAAAATTTATCTTAAAAATTTAATTTGTTCAAAAATTAAAAATATTTAATTAATTAAAAATTATAAATAGTCTTTGTGCACGTTATCATTAAAAAATAATTTTTAAATTGAATATACATCGATGCCACATAAATTTAAAAAATATATATTTTTATTCCACATATATAACCATCTAAATTTTACCATTGAGGATACTAAAAGTTACTGTCTTTGCAACTTGAATCGTAGACCAACAAACATTGACTATTGACTAGACACTTTGATCTATATTTATATTTCCGTAAATATGAATGAGTTCAGCGATAATGAGGGGATTTTCTACAATATAACTATGTAAAAATGGTTATACTATAACTATTATCCATAAATGAAGTAATATTATCCATAAATGAAGTAACATTATCCATAAAATAAAGTAATATTAATATGTTACTTTATTTGTGGACAATGTTACTTCATTTGTGGATAATAGTACATCATTTATGGATAATATTACGTCATTTATAGATAATAATTGTAGTACAACTATTTTTACATGATTGTATTGTAGATGGACCTGATAACGAGGCTCTCCGTGTCAGAGTTCAAGTCAATTTTCCAACCCATCTATTCAACTAAATAAGTTAAAACAACTTTACCAAAAAAAAAAAAAAAGTTAAAACAATATTAACTCCTAGTATTTTAGGATATTTTATTTTAATAAAATATTAAAATTCAATTGATTTATTGATACTTTTTAGGATGTATCAATTCAACTAAATATACACTAATACACATACTAATACTATAGGCAACACACCAGCTCTATTTAACAATTTTTAACCAACAGATGTGGTGACAAATAATATGTTATTAATTTATTGATTGAAAATTTAATATAAACCATATATGTAAGCGAAAATAAATATAAATCAATAAAAAAATTTCACATGACATAGTTGGTAATTAAGTTAGCGCGTATGGCATTAAAAGTTAATTGCACATTAATATTTTTAATTAAAAAAAGTATTTTTTGGACCCACAAGTAAAATGTAGTAATTTAGGGCTACAATTTTTATTTTTGATAAAAGAAATTATTCAAATTTTAAGTAATTGTGTTTTGGTCAAATCAAATTTGTTGTCAAAGTTAACATGGAGTTTAAAATCCTATTTGACATAATTTTTGAGAAGCCACAAATAACTTTTAAAGTTTAAAAATTGCTTGAGAGTGTTTGATAATTTTCTAGGAGAGCTTTAGCCAAACATGATAAATTTCAATACGATACGATGACAAGACATAAATTTCCATGTACTTTCTAAAGTTTTGATTTGGATATTTCAATACAAAAACTTAATGGATCAAGTTTGGATAAATAAATTTTGATATGAATATAACATAACACAAGATAAACATGAAATTAAGTACAATACGACACAAATTTACACATATTTTTTAGAATTTAAATTTGTATATATTTCAATATTAATGTTTAATGAGTCAAGTCATAACATGAACATGATACAACATAATACTTTGACAGATCTAACTTTAGGTCTCTTGTAAAGCTTTTTTTATCCAGTAAAAAATGGCTTCTTTAGCTTTTATAAAAAAAAAAAAAAAATGTCAAACAAAATCTAATTTATATTGATAAAGTGGCTTGATGGCCTGAAATGCAAATCTAAAAATCTTGATGGCCTAAATCGCTATAAATTAGAAGTTCAAATTTAATTTATATTGATAAAGTGGAATGAAACTGCTAATGACCATTAGTCGAAAAGTCCTATTAAATCAAAATACAAGAAATTAAAACTTAGTTTAAATTCCAACGTTTTAAATTTAAATATACATATATATATATATATATATATATTTGGAATGTGACTTTTCAATTTAAAAAAAAAAAACTAAAATGCATTAATCATTTACATTAATTTTGTTATAGCCCATACTGCTGAGGCGCAAAAGCCATCACGTTCCAACCTCAGCAAAACTTTTCAGCGTCATCATCAAGTACAATGGAATAGTTTCCAGCCAAAAAATAAAATACTATGAAGTAAAAGACTTTTGGGGAAAAACTCAAGTGAAACATTTTAAGTGAAATCTTTTAGAGACTTTATTCATTAAATGACATGAGATAAAATTGATTTTGAAAAAAAAAAAAAGGCACACCTGGTTGCAAAAAGGGAAAAATGGGAGAAAATGTGAATTGGGCTGGAAAATATTGTATGGACATGAAAATGCCATGTGTATATTTTAAAATTATATAATATGAAAAAAAAAGTTACATGATATGGAACAAAGTTACATATTTTGGACGAAAGTTACACCGTATGAAAAAATTATGGAATATGAAAAAAATTACATGATATGGAACAAAGTTACGTATTTTAGAAAAAAGTTACACCGTATGGAACAATTACATCATATGAAAAAAAAATTACATGATATGGAGCAAAGTTACGTATTTTGGACGAAAATAACACCGTATGGAAAAATTATGGAATATGAAAAAAATTACATTATATGAAACAATGTTACGTATTTTGGACGAAAGTAACACCGTATGGAAAAATTATGGAATATGAAAAAAATTACATGATATGGAACAAAGTTACGCATTTTGGACGAAAGTTAAACCGTATGAAAAAATTATGGAATATGAAAAAAATTACATGATATGGAAAAAAGTTACGTATTTTAGAAAAAAGTTACACAGTATAGAAAAATTACATCATATGGAAAAAAAAATTACATGATATAAAACAAAGTTACATATTTTGGACAAAAGTTACACCATATGGAAAAATTATGGAATATGAAAAAAAATTACATGATATAGAACAAAATTACACTGTATGGAAAAATTACATCATATGGAAAAAAATTACATGATATGGAACAAAGTTACGTATTTTGGTCAAAAGTTACACCTTATAGAAAAATTATGGAATATGTACCAATATTACATGATTTGGAACACAGTTACGTAATTTGGACGAAAGTTATATTGTATAGCAAAATTACAGAATATGGACCAATATTACATGATATGGAATGGAGTTACGTATTTTGAACATATATTACATAAAATGGAAAAATATTAGTAACTATGGTTATTACATCGTAAGACAAAATTACCGAACATAGACCAATAACGTATTCAAAGAAAGTCAATGAAACGAAGCTTTCCAATGTATTAAATGTAGAGTTAATATAAAATATTAATAATTATAACATTATATATTTATTTTAAAAAATTTGACCAATTATAATTCATAAATATTAAATGAGTTCAATAGTAAAAATAGTATGATTAATAATCATTGATAAAATTAAAAAAAAATTGTTTAAATTATATAATTTTGAACTTAATGTCAATAAAATTTGTAATTGCACATAATTATAACTCTAAATTGTAAATAATTTATTTTAAATATAGATTAATTTAATATACCAAACGATGTGGCAAATAATGTGTCATTATTTAATTGCTTATTTATTTTGATTCACTTATCATGTAAGATTCAATTATTCTATTTAGGTCATATGAATATGTTATATTTTAACATGTGTTATTTGTTAAATAAATTAGGGTTCAATTTTAGTCCGTGTAGCATAACACATTTTAAAATGTTAAAATTTGAAATCAATATATTGATGTTTTATATATCATAGAAGTATAAATAATATTTTTTGCATAACTTTTATTTGCAAAAAATGAAAGTCTATTAATATATACAGTGGGACAAAAGTTTAAAAAATTTAAAGAAAATATGTAATAATTAAAAGTTAGAAATGCATCTTTATTTATTTATGGATACTCCATTAGCACTATACTTTATTGAAATTATTTTCTATAGTGCTTAAATTTATTGAAATTCTTGAGTTATATTCAACACTTAAATGCAAATGTATTTTTTTATACTACATATTCAAATTCTCAAATGGTATATTGTTTGAACAAAATTGTTTACACTACCAACTATCAGCAATGCTATGTTAGTTTACCCATATACCAATTGGATAGAAAATCAAGTAGTCAATGGTGGGGTTCCACTCATTCTGACAACAATTTAATTATCATTTTGAAAATAATTATGTTTAACCAAATATGAACTTTAGATATGATATTTAAGTATTGAACAATTGATAAAGTAAAAACTAATTCTCCACTGTAAGCAAATGTAAAGAACCTCTATAGGCCAACATTCTTTGTAGCAAAAAAAGATATACATTTTTCATTTTTCTAAACAAATAAGCATCCAAATGCTAATTGTAAAACAATTTTTGCATTTGAGCCTATCACTTCATCTACTCTCTCACAGTGTTAGGGTGGCTGGTTCACCTGAATTTGACATTGCTCTCACTGTACATTAAAGGTAACAAAAGTATATGAGTCAGTTAGAAAACACCTATGTGAGGACCCTCAATCTACGAAGGTGGCCGTGTAGTAGGATCCACTACAGACCAAATCCGCTGCAGTTGCTTGGCTTGTTGCTCCAATTGAGTCTCTATCAAAGCTTGCTGCTCAACCATCGTACTTTGACCCGCAACTAGACTAGCACACATGGCCTCAATGTGCTGAAAGGACTCCTCGACAGAGAATGCAGAAGACGAAGGACCATCAAGCAATGGGAAAGAGTCAGTCGGACACTTAGATGTAGCAAGGATTTCCACAGAATCCTCATCAATCCCATGGTAATGACGGCTTGGTTTCGTCCAGCTACCCTGCACTTTAACAAACCTGTGTCGGCTAAGAGTAGCCTCGGTAATCGCATCAGCAATTCGAGTCATGCGCACATCCTTGCTAGATAAATCCACTTAAAAATATTCAAAAACCTTTGTCAACATAAGTGGATATGGCAAAGACTTGTCCAGCCGGTGAACTCTCATAGTTTGCTGCATCTGTTGGAGAATTATGGAAGCTAGAGGTACTTCGGGAACACCTTGCAGCCCATTTAGCATCTTATCCAAGAAATAGAATTCTGTATGTCAGATATCATTCAAACTGCTTGCTCGCGGAATAACATTGGCACTATACAAATGAACTAATTCCCGCTGATGAATTTTTAAACTGGCAGTGCCATTAATCGTATCGTAGAATGATGTACCTTGTTTTTGCGCACATGGAGTCAACACGTAAGACAAACGAATGGTAGCTTCCTATAGGTCGAACTGGAGATCAGCTTTAACACGATCCTTAACCATTACAAAATCGGGACCCTCATCACTGACCCCCAAAATAGAAGCAACAAGTGGACAAGTCAAATGAATCCATCGACCCTTTACATAAGAAGTAACCATTTCTCCACCAGCGTTGTCTTTGCCTTCTATGTTAGCGTAAAACTCCGATACCAACTGAGGATAGTAAGCCTTCAATAATTAAAGTACGCCACCCCACCCTACTGAATGAAAAGCATAGGTCAAATTTAGAAGAGAATCAATCGCGGCACTGACATATTTTTCAACAACAAGGGAATTACGTTTCCTTTGTTCACACCACTTAGCATCAGAGCAAAAAGTGAAGCGTGATGCTTCGGATTCAGCAACATGCATTTCCATCTCATCTGCTTGCCGTCGAGATCCTCGAGATGAAGATGGAGCGGAGGGCCAGAATTTAGGTCTAGATGATGCACGCGTACAGGTGGTATCGACATTGATATTGGATTTTTGAGCATCACCATGAGGTTTTCCAGTTTGTCCCATGACTCACAACAAATAGTGATCGCCCACACTCAATCCCCTCCGGTAGCACAATTAAATCACACCAATCTTCCTTTGGACATTGTAGCTCAAACACTGCAGTCAAACATAACATTTTTAAGAGAAACCTATATTGAGGAAATTCTTAAATAACCATACTGAAGCATTTGAATGCATAATCAATTTCCAAATACACTAAAAGATACTTCGTTTAACATGGACTATTAGAAATAAATGAGCTAAGACTAGAAGTCTTTGCAGGCATAATCAATTTCCAACAATCTAAATTAAGTGTTTTCCATCACCAATATTTAACTTTCTTAATTGCTTAGTTTTTGTTCTTGGAATTAATAAGTTCTTCTAGTATGGTCATAATTAGTGGAAACATCAAGCTTATCCTATTACAGCTTCTAAGAATTTGAAAGAACATGGAAAAAAGAATGGAAAAAAACAAAATTAAATGTATGCATACCAAAAACAATATAAAAATAAATAAAACAAAACAAAATTATGCTTACAAAAACTATTACCTCAAGTTTAAAGCTTCAAATATTTAATAATCTGACCATATATGAAAATTTTATGCTTTGCAATTGAACGAAGACCTTGACTCATTGCCTTTTTTTTCTTTTTCTTTTTTCAAAAACAACATTTTCCAAGCCTATTGGGCAATCGTACATGGCAAAAGAAATTCAGAAATATAAAAAAATATTCGACCAGGATCATTCCTCAGCTTGGTGCAAAATCATAATTTTAGGAGAAATCCATCAACAAAAAATTAAAACTAGCAGGAGTCAAAGAATCTTCTGTTTATCTCCCTCTCGAAGCAAAATAATAGACCAACAAGAATCTTCACCCTATTAGCACCTAAGAAATATATGTATACACCCATTTCTAGTATTCTGAATTAAGTTTGAATCTCAGAGCCAGCAAATTCACCTCTCAATAGAAGTATGAATTTAGACCAATATGAGGCAAACCATCGTAGGTGTCATGCTGAGTGGGTTGCCGGATAAAGTTATTGAACAACAATATAGGGGTGAGTGGGCTGTTGGATGAAGTTTTTTTGTCTTTCAACTGATGGGCTACAGTTGCTGTCACAAGTCTAGGGTCTCTGATCTTTCGGGCATCAAGTATTCAGGTGGGGGAGTTGGGGAGGGAGGAGGGGTAACGGCTGAAATGCAATTGTTTAACTAGGGTAGTTTCGGGTGGGCTGAAATTAGGCTTGGTTTGGTGGAATAATGACCGCGGGTTGAATGGGTGGTTTTAGGTAGGTAAACAGGTTTGGGTAGTAAAAAATCTATCTGAAATTTTTTTTTTCCTACACATAAGGGGCAGAGGCCCCCAGACGGTAAGCCAGGCGCCATGTCAGGAGCCTGGTCCACCCAAATCCATGTTAATTGTTTCTTATTGGCATTTTATTTGTTTTCTTAATATGGCCCATTGGGGCACAGGCATCTAAGCCTTAAGCCAGGCGCCTGGTCCCGTTTTGTTTTTTTTTTCTTTTCTTTTTCTTTTTTCCCAATTTGGCCCACGGGGGGCAGAGGCCTCCAGGGCCAAAGCTAGGCGCCATGGCAGGCGCCTAGTCCGGATTTCGTAATTTTTTTATTTATTTGTGAGGGCATTGGGGGCAGAGGTCGCCAGGCCCAACGCCTAGCGCCATGGCAGGCGCCTGTTCCTGTTTTGGTATATATATATATATATTTTTAGAAAGTAATGTTATTCCTTAACACACTGCAAATGTAATGTTCGTTCCAAACCATTACTAAGAAACAATACGTTTTCATTTGATAATACATAACATTTTTGCTTTTAGAAAGGTCATCCATTGATGCACATTATACCTATTACTATTGCTACAATTGTGCAACAAATACCACAAATCTTCCATATATACATTTTTTCTTGGGGTAACTCAAAATCATCATGCCATACTTCAGGTTTGGATTTATCATCTGTCGAATCGCGTTGTCGCACGTATTTGACATACTCCCTCTCAGCTTCTTCCAATGGCGAATAAGACTTATACATGTTCCCTTTCCATCCATTAACTTGTTGATGACACTAAAGCCATGAGTGAAATATTCCTTGTTTTAGTCCTCTAAAAAATACATACACTCTTGTACCAACCATAATCACTGCCATACCAATCAATGTTGTTAGTCAAACATATATTTGGTTTAATCTTTTATATACTTTATTTTAAAACGAAGGAGATTGAACGAGCTGAATTTGCCACTGTTTTTTCAACCTACCCCCTCCCTCAATTAAGACATAAAGTCCAAACAAAATAAATCACCAGATGCCAATTAAATTCAAACTACCATGAACTACAACATTTATACCTACATGCACCATTAAATTTATGCTTTATGTTCACTACTGTACATGTACCTGTTACATTTGAGGAATTCGCCCGATTGAACCAGACACATGTACTCGTTATTGTGTAAAAGTTTACATCTGTTATGCTTTTAACAACGATATAGTTGGTATAGATACATAGTCAAAGTTCAAAGGATCGTCTCAACATTTATCCAGTTAAATAAACAATTTTGAAATTCAAATATTCGGCCTACCTTTTGAAAAAAAAAATTGACCAATTTTGAAAGGCAACAATTTGAATTTCACCAAGTTGAAATTCAAAAATTCGGCCCACGCATTTCTAAACCACACAAATTTTGAATGTCACCAATTTCAATTTCATTAAATTGTAACCGCACTATTTTTTTAATAATGTTTTCCCCTTATTTGCATTTTTTTCTGTTCTCGTCAAATAATTATCATTTGTGCTTGATTGGATTTGGTCATGTATGAAACTAATTTGGACAGATAATTGTGTTTGGTCTATAATGACCAATTATAATTTTATATGCCAAAAGTTACTTAAGGACTGTTGTGTACAGAATGCCCCAGCAATATATGATTTTATAACTATGAATTTAATGGACGGTGAAATGTTTTAGGTTCAATGGTTGACTCCCAGGGCAGTTTATATCTGACTCACTGCAATACAACTGAATCAGATAAAGTGTATACAAATGGAAAATTATATATCTCATTGACTACTGACGATATGATTAGCTCAGAGTTTAATAATCTTGAACAAGCAACCAATTTCTATAAAACATACTCGAACATAGTTGGTTTTGGTATACGTAGATCCCATATGAAAAAGTATACCAACGGTGAGATACTGAAACATGTATGGGTTTGTGCCAAACAGGGGTATAGAAGTTCAATTTGGTTGGACAACTCTAACCAAAAATGTGAAGCAAAGGCAATAACTCGAGAAAGCTGCAAGGTTACATTTCGTGTGGTTAGGAATTGTTCGACCGGTAAATGGAATGTATCTAAATTTGTGATAGAACATTCTCATCCTTTACTAGCAATGCACGAGACACACTGCCTTTGTTCTAATAGGTCTGTTGATGGAGCTTGTTTGACCGAATCTAATATTATGCACAGTGTCGGAATTGGGACAAGTAAAATAATGGACTACATGGTTGACTAGTCTGGTGGATTTGAACATGTTGGATTCCAACTCACTGATTCGAGAACACAATTTGGGCATAGACATCACTAATTCATCATGCCGGACTAAGGATTCCTTTAACGCAGCAGCGGACTGCGCTAATGCCTCTATATTGTTCCGCACAGTCCCATGCATGGTTGCAAGCTCATCCTTTACCTCTTTTTTGAAGCAAGCCAACTCCCCGCTCATTGCTACCACCTTCTAGGTTAGCATAGTGATTTTGTGACAAACGTCAGTCGTAGATTGGCAATACGATGGAATATTGACGGTTACTTCAATTGTTTGTGGCCTGGAAGACTGGCCTCCATCGTGTTCTGCCTCTTCTGCACACTACAAAAAGATGGAAATGGTGGAAACTCAAAGCATAAATATGAATACATGGTGAATATTGCAAAATTTGAGCAATATTGAGGTTACAAGGCATCAATTTACCTGAGCGTCAGAATTTTTTAGCAACAATTTATGCAACTTCCTGAATTTCTTTGTCTCTGTTTCACCCTAAGCACAGACCGCCAACACCGTTCACTAAACTACCTGTTTTCCCAGCAGTCCGATGTCCATGTAAAACAACTACCAAGCCAATGAAACAAAGTAAGCAAGCAAGAAAATTATTTTCACAAAAGGCAACTTTGAATTTAAAGATGTGTATTACATGATCTAACCTCAAGGACCAGCAAACATCCAGAAATGTTTTGTGGATTTGAATTCTTGTACTTTCGAATCCCTGCAGACAGACAGTTGAAAGTCCAAGTCGCCCATTTTTTCCCTTTAATATTGCTGGCACTATGCACTCGATTCAGGTCCTTAGCGGATATGTAGACAGAAGAGGTGGGACTCAAGATCGTCTCCATCAAGAATAGAGTGAAGATCACTCTGAAGTCGTCCCTAGTTGAATCTTTGTTAGCCAATACCCGATGCAGGGCAACAATGGGAGTGCGTCTGTGACCCAACTTGTATTTGGCCTTCAGCTTATCCAACGCAACATTGCCTTCGAAATTCTCGATGGTGCTTCCATCGTCCGACATGCCCATCAACCTCTTAACAGATTTGGGACTGATAGTGTGGACCGTGCCATGCAAATCTAGCGTGTGGCCGAAAGGATCAAAACGATCCACCAACCACATCACCAACGACCTATCGATTAGTGCCAGTTTGCGCTTGATTAGGGATCTGAACCCTAATTCTTCCACGGTCATCGTCTTAATGTCATTGAAATATTTGACTACACCCTATAGACGCTCAGGGCTGCATCTGGTAAAAAAGGTGCGGCTGCCATCGCTTTCGCCTCCGAACTGCATTTTATGTTCGTCGTCGAGGCCTTTCCACTTCGTACCAAGCTCCTTCATAGCCTAGAAAATATATCAATAATAAAAATTACTTGCATTAGTGTTTTTCACATACACCTAAACAAACAAAAAATCAGAAATATTTGGTTACCTCTTTGTTGATTTTTTTTTTTTTTTTGCAGCAGAGTCCCACTTTCATTCTTATTACAAAAAAATATGATCAAGAGTTGCAAATAATAAATAATGTTAGTTTCCAAACATGAAATGTGCCGTGATGCTTTAAATTGTTAATGGACAATTTAAGACTGCGTAAGTACACAAATACTCACATGTAATTAAACTACGCATTTGATTTACGCTTTGCACTCCATTTTCTTTGAGATTGACATGCAATAGATGCGTCTGGTACGCCGCAGTGGTCATTGGATGACTGCTGAATGAAACAACTAACAGGGTTAATAAATTTGGCATTCAATAATTCACCAAACCCAAAACAATTCATTTAGAAAATAATGTTATCCACATTGGGAACTATGGGACATGTCATAATTAATTTTGGAATTGTGGACAATGTACAATGATGCTAAAGGAAATGTCAGATTCAGGAAAACACAAAGTGGCAGGTCGAATACAGTCAATTTAAAAAACTTCAAAATGCAAAAAACTACAAATTTTGCAAGGAAAATATATATTCGTGTTCATAATTATATCATATCGTATGCTTCATGATTGAAATTTCCAATGATTATTATTCTTCAATGTAAAACAACCGCGAATGTTAAACTTAACAAGAAAAATTACAAAATCTAAGGCTACCATAGAGCAACTCTTTCCGATTTAATATTTCCATAATCAAAATATTCCCCATAATAAAAAAAAATGACTTGTTCAGATATGCTTCAATCATAAAATCTCCAATTTCAATTATTCTTTTTTTAAATGTAAAACATATTAACAACAAATAAAATTCTCAACAACTAAATCATAAAATTCTCAAACTATTTTATTCTTATTCATTGTTTTACTTTTCACTAAAAAAACAAATACCAATGAGTTTTAAAGATTTTTCCATCAAATATCTCTGATTTATTTAAGCCATTTTTTATTACAATGGTGATTAATACACAATCACAATGTATCCAACATACGGAAACAAACAATTAATCGATTTTATCAAAAAACTTACCAAATTTCAAATAATAAAAAATAATTACTATGTAACACAAACTTTCAACTACTTTAATATATTAAATCTTGATCCCAAACCCAATTGATAAACAAAACAACATCAAAATAACTGTTTATTTCTATTATGCATTTGCAATTGCTACCTTGTTTCTTGGTCTAACAAGAATTAAACACAAAATTTAATTAAAAACATATAACAAACATTCTTTCTCCCTTCGATAACAACAACAACAAAAATAAAACTCAAATTATTAAAATTGAATAATTGAATAATTAAAGGTTTCACCTTCCTCCTAGATGTGCCTAAACTTAAAACCAATACAAATACAAATGTCAACCATATATAAATTGACACTTTACCTCCGTACCAATAGATGTATAATACAAGAAGGCATAAAGGCTTGAAATATTCCCTAACGAATGGGATCAAACAAAATGGCCATTTGGACCTTTGATTGTGATTATGAAACTTCAATCAAAGGTTTTATAAGTACGTCAACCTTTCTTTGAAAAAAAATTAAAAAATAAATAGACTCATAAAGATGAAAACAAATGGAGTGTCCATCCACATATAGGCATTATAATATTACTAAAGCAACCGGTGATAATAAAACCTTTGTCAGACCCACTGTTATTAGTTTCATGAAATAATTTTGTTTGTTATTACTACAAACGAGCTATAGCTGCCTTTGAGACCAACATTTAAATGCATATATATGGAGGAGTAATGAGTTTTAAACAGAAAGCTCATGAAACTCATGTTTCTCACCAAAAAGTTCCTACTAAACTCATTTCTAATTCCTAGGAAATTTGTTACTTAATATCTGTTTCCCTCAAAATTTTGACATTTTCCAACAAGGGAAACATAGAAAATTGCACAGACTAACTACTAAATAAATAATTATATATATCCACCTTGAAATTATAGCAATAATGAAGGCTAAACCTGGTGTGAGATTAGTTATTGCTGTGGCTAAAGTGGGAGAGCTTATGTTTAGTCCAACATACTTTAGTAACTGACAAGTACAACCGTACAGAATTTTATAAATCCAATTCAACAAATAAACAACAACACCAAAATGCAAAAACCAGGTTGTTTAATTTCAACACTCAATAAATTGAGATCGTTACCCACTAATTAATTTTCACTAAAAGAAAAATCTACATAATTTAGTAATTGAGAAGCACAACTATACAAAATTTTCAAACATCCAATTAGTTTTCAACAACTAAATAGCAACACCCAGAAACTTATTTTTATCCACACAAAAAATTTCAAAATAAGAAAAATCTACCTGAGCAAGCCAAGATTTTTTAACTCACCGAAGACTTTTCGATATTTAAAATCTCAATAACCCAGGGGTTCCCGATTTTGAAGGAATCACTGCAAAAAAAATACTAAAAATTATGGATACGGAGGGAGGAAGAAGTACGGGGAGGGACGGAGGGATGATAAATTATCTCAGCGAAACGAGACTTTAGGACCAACCTTGCGATTTGTTTGACACCGACAGAGGAACAACTCCCTTTAAAAGCAAGCTCGTGCTTATGTTGGGAGGAGAAACTGCGATGTTACTTTTTGAAAGCGAGGAAGAACATCACGGATGCAGAGGGAAGAAGAAGAACGGGGAAGGGCGGAGGGAGGAGAAGATCGGGAGGAATAATAAATGGGAATGGGCGGAGGAAAGAGAATATCAAAAGGAAGAAGAAATGAAAAATTTTAAATTTTGAATTTAGAGCGGATGATTAGGCAAATATTGAAAAGGTATAATCGAGTATCCATACTAAAACAGGGTAAATTCATAAATGATCAAATTTAATTAATTTATTTATTTTTATTTTAACTTTGACCGGAATTATAGAGAACCTATTGCATTTCAACAGAAATTTCACGGTGGAGACTGTGGATTTCACTGAGTCAGTCCCAGAGTTTTGAACACAACTTTTACTTTTATTTGGCCTTTAAAAAAAAAGCCCACGCTGACAATTCGATATGTGAAATTGAAATACACAGAAAAACTTTATTTATCCATGATCTATTTTTAGGAGAGAAATTAAGCGGTTCTGTGACCAAAAAGTTTCAATGCACAAAATTTATCGTGGGTTCTAAATGTAGAGCTCACACAAATTTGTGTTTTTGGACTCTTTTTTTTTTTTTTCCGCTATTTTCGTATGAAAAGCAGTCCAAGAAAAGCTTTATTTATTTTTATCTACTTTCCATTGAAACATGATAATAAATAAACAATATTTACCAATTAAATTAGTCGATTAGCAAATTATATAGAGTATTTTAAGTTCTGCAAAGTGTCGAGCAGAAAAAAAAAAAAAAAAACAATTTTGCAAAGTGCAATTTGAAACCTTTGTTCATATAATACTAATTTATAATTATAATGCTCATAAGTGAAAAGTGAAAACGATATCTAAAAAAATGGAAAAAAAAATTACTTTTTTTTAAATCCAAAAAAGCTCTAGTTTATTTGCTGGCAAACATCAACATATTTTCTGTATGTTCTATTTTCACTTTTTTTTGTTGTTGTCTCTAATAGGGCTTTTGGAAAAGGAAAAAATAAAATAAAAAAGAAAGCAATTTTTAGTTTTTATTAATTGATGCATTGTGAAACATTAACTACTACATTTCAAAATTCTTCATGGTATTTGGAGTCGGAATCATTTTGCTTTCATACTTGTCTGGTATATATATAGATGAACTTATAATCATGTGGAACAAAATGTTGAGGTGTAATATATAAGAGAAAATTTTGCATGAAACAGAAGTATAATTTATACTTCTTCAAATTATCACATGTCATGTAAAAGCATTGCTATATAATCATTCGCAATGCAACTCATAAAATTTTTATTAAATGATTGATAATGAATAATTAGTAGCACTACGCTGTCAATATCACAAGTATGTATAAGTTTTTTCCCTTATATATAAGAAGCTGAAAAAACAGATAAAAAGAAAAAAAAGGGAATCGCAAAAAGTTGAAAAGCTCATTAATAGGCACATAAGGATAGTTTGATCTTTACAGCAAAAACAAAAGCATAGTTTGATATTGTAGATACCTAAATTAATAGGACAAAAAAAAATAGAAAATCCAAGATTATAAAAAGTCATTTGTTAGTACTTGATGGTTGAAATTTAATGCAAATTCTACCAAATATTTTGTCCGCTTGATGAATTTGAGGCATAGCATTGGCATTTCAAACGTTGCCCAACCCCTATAACCCATATTTACCAAAAAAAAACCCCTATAACCCATTAGGTTCAAATTTACTATCATAACTAGAAGGATTTAGGTTTTAATTGGAAAAATGATAGAAAATTAGACAGGAATTATAGAAAATATCTTTTTGAAATTATCATCCAGTTAAAATAAATTAATATTTTTAAAACCAATAGATTATAGCTGAAATAAGAGCCAACTTTAGAAGTTATAAAATATATAGACTCAAAAAAAAAAAAAAAACTAATCAAACAATTTTTTTTTAGCCCTTTGTCCTCTTTGTTGATTTACACAAGCAGAAGTAGAGCGCTTAAGCGTCCATTAAAAAACGCTTAGGTGCTTATCAACTGTGAGAGATGACTCAATACTAACTGATAGAGATCCAACAATGGTGGACGCATAAGAAGCAGAAGAAGAAGATGAGCAAGAAGAAAGTGAGATTAACATGTTTGACGCAAAAAAAAAAAAAAAAAAAAAAGCTTTTAAGAGTTAGGATATTATCTCCATAAAAAAAAATTGATAAATTATGGAAAAAGACTTAAAAATATCATTTAGCAAAACCAATACTATATAATTAAGGTTACACCTATATACCAGTAATTACAAAATACATAGTAAACAAACAATAACTACAAGAGAAAAAAGAACATAATTAAACGCCTAAACGCTGTAGATATAGAGCGCATAGACGCTGCAATTCCTTAAAACAGCTAAAGGGGGCAATGTTAGAGCATAAACGCTCTGTTCTCTGATTTGGATGCCATATGTGCGTTGATCAGTGCCTAAGTGCTCCTTGATGGGTGCCTAAGCGCCTACTTCCACTTGTGTTCTATCATTTGTAGTATAGGTTGCAATTTCTTTTTCTTTGGGTTGTTTCATTATTTGGCCATACAAAATTAATCTTATTCTCGATTCAAACAAATCAAGAGTCACCAACATACAGAAGAATCACTAAACCTGTACACACACACATATACATATATATAATTACTATTTAGGTCCAAGCTAAGGTAATAAAAATAATTTACCTAAAGAAATGACTAAGATCGATATGCCACAAATTTACCTCATGAATTATTATAAGTTAAAATCAAGAAATCAAAGTGAAAATGAAAAAAGAAAAAAAAGAGTACTCAATATCGACATGTTGCAATAAAAAAGGAAAACACAAAATACATAAGAATTTTTAGCAAAAAGTGAAAAAATGGAGCAAAACAATGATTTGTATAATTAAGTAAAATCATATGTAAAGCAAGAAAGATCCGGAATCTGCCATCTAAATACCCTATTAAATACAATATATCTAGCAAATACTAACAAGATCAATAAAAGAAAAATTAATGAAATTATAAATAAATAAAATTGCCACGTGGCTCTAGCTGAGCAGCTCTACTAATTTAGTCTGCTATATATAGCATCTTAGAGTCTACCCCAGCCCTTGACACAGAGAAGGAAAGCCCCTCCAGTCCAAAAACACTTCACATTTCCAACTTCCAAACCCTAGCAAAACGCCAACTCTCTCTCTCTCTCTGTTTTCCCTAATCCATGGCATTTTCCGACCATGTGATTCCGGCGACTGTGATTGGGGTTTTACCTGTTTGATACTCTCTGTCTCTGCATTATCTTGTTTTTTTTTTTCCCGATCAGATATGGCGTCGGCATGTGTCAACAACATAGGGATGTCGCCGGAGAATTTCCTCGACTGCCCACCAGCTTCATACCCTTCATATGGATGGTTAAGCCCTCGAATCTCATTCAGCCGTGAGTTTCCTGAAGATGACCCTTCGAAGCTTTCTGGTTCGAAGCCCTCTTCGCCGGCCGTGAAGCCGACAGATCCACCGGAGCTTTCAGATCCGGAAGCTTTAGCCGGAGATTTCGAGTTCAGGCTCGAAGATCCGGTCGCTATGCTTCCGGCGGACAAGCTCTTTTACGATGGCAAGCTCATGCCTCTTCATCTCTCCTCTGTGAAGCCCTCGATCAACAAGCCGACGATTGCTACGTCATCGTCGTCGGAGATCAGGTTGCCGGAGACGGTGAAGTGTCGCCGCAGGTTGGAAATCTCCGGTACGGACGCGTATTTGTTCTCTCCTAAAGCTCCGAGGTGTTCGAGTCGGTGGAGGGAGCTGTTGGGGCTGAAGAAGCTCTCGAGCGCTAAGAGCGAGAACCACAAGACGACGTCGTCTTCTTCTTCTAATCCCCCAAAGTCTCTGAAGCATTTCCTCCAGCGGAGCTGTAAGTCGTCCTCTTCGTCGGACGCTTCCCTGAGCCAGCCATTGTTGAAGGATTCCGACTGTGAATCCGTTTCCATATCATCTTCGCGCCTGTCGCTTTCGTCGTCTTCCTCCGGTCACGAGCACGAGGATCTCCCCAGGCTCTCCCTCGAATCCGACAAGCCAAACGCTAACCCCATTTGCATCCATCGGAACCCGAACAACCCGAATCCACCCAGAATGAGAATGGTGAAGCCCAGAGCAGCAGATAACAATCAGAGATCGTTGATCGACCATCCAACAGCGGTGACGAGGATGGGTCGGAGCCCGATTCGGAGGCCAACGGGAGAATCAAGCGGGGTGACCAGCAGGGGGGTCTCGGTAGACAGCCCGAGAATGAATTCTTCGGGGAAAATAGTGTTTCAGAGCCTTGAACGAAGCTCGAGCAGCCCAAGTAGCTTCAATGGCGGTCCAAGGTTCAAGCACAGAGGAATGGAGAGGTCTTACTCGGCTAATGTCCGGATCACTCCGGTTCTCAACGTTCCGGTCAGTTCGCTTAGAGGGCCTTCGAAATCGGTCTCAGTGTTTGGATTCGGACAGCTTTTCGCTTCGCCGCAGAAAAGAGAAGGAAACGGCACCGGAGGGAGTATCAGTAAAGGCCATGGACATCAAAATAATGGCAGAACGAGAACCTGACAGAAGAAGATGAACCAGAACCAGACCACCTGAGAGAGAGCGGAGGGTAATAACGTCTTTTAACACAGGCCTTTTATTTTTCTTTTCCTTTTTTTTTTCCCTCTTTTCCTTTTGACATTGTTATTGGTGGTTGTTTGGGGAGGAGAGAAAACTAAAAAATTCGCTTTTTTTGCCAAACAGATTGCAAGGGCATGTAAATATTCTGGCGGGGGGTTTTAGATTTTTGATGGGTTATTTTCTTCCTTGTTAGCTACTAGTTCCCTTTTTTTTTTTTGGCTAATTTCTTTAACGGTAGATAAAAAAAGAAAAAGAAAAAAAAGCTATTGTCAAGTAGATTTGTTATATTGTCAAGCAGATTATTTTTTTTGGTGAAAGTTAATTACATTGTTGCGGGTATCATCTTCCTCTTCCTCGTGATTTCTTTGATGAAAAATGGTGAAAAGTCCGTGGAGAGCGTGATTTAAACGCGCCTGAATAGGTCGTGGGTCTTATCAAAGTCACAAGCTTCTTAGGCTTCTGTTTTTTTAGGGGATAGTTTGGGAAATGATGCCAAGATTCAAACAGATTATCAGAGGCTGCCAGCCAGCTCTGCTGATTATTATTTTGCACGTCAGTCTGATCCCGAGCTTTTTTTATTTTTATTTCTGTTTTCGGTATCTTTTTAAAAAAATATATATATATTATTTATATATTTGAAAACCTAATTTGGGGAGGTGATGGGTATTGAGGGCTGACTGGTTGGTGGGACCCTCTTGGGACTTTTTATTAATTGAATATTAGACTTTTAACATGCAAATAAATAAATTTTTATCTTGTTTTTGGGGTTTTTTTTTTTTTGATAAAATATCTTGTTTTTGGGTTGTGCTCCATTAATCAATGCAAAGCTATTAGATTTCATCTTTAAGTGTCTTTTAAATGTTGGTAAGACTTTTTTTGTGAAAATGAGAACAAAGTATAGATCTTGTGGGACTTTCTTAAAACGCCTTTATTAAACATGATTTTGGATTTAATTAATTAATTAACCAAAGTACAAGTTGGGGATGAGTCCTCAAGTACAAGACTTTTTGAGTTTGTAATGATTCTTTGAGGACAATGGAAAATATGCATAATTTTAAGTAAATTTTGATTTTGTTTCAATAATGAATAAAAAATTACTCAAAATTTGTAAAGGTTTTAAAGATTCTTAGATTCAAAACAAGAAATATAAAAAACAATGTTACAAAAAGTTGTCTCAAAAAATTTTTCAACGGTTTTCAAAGTTTTACATGATCAATAAAATAAAATTGGTGTTTCAAAATCTACGAGATTCTTCCTTTTTTTTCTCTTTCTTTTTGGATGGAGAAAATAGGAAGAATGAAAAGTGGGAAATTTTGTGTTAAATTATTAGTCTTTTTTTAATACTTTTAGATTATAATTTTACTAATTTGTGACTTTCTTTTTCAAAAAAATAAGTAAATGTAATTTTTTTTTCTTTTTATCGGTTATTTTCTATCTATTAATAATTATTAATTAATGTGGGTTTTCAAGTATTTCAAATATTTTTTTCCCTGTGCTCATCTTTCTATCAACCAATAATTTTACTATTTCATCATTTTTAGTCATTTTATATTTTCTTTACGCTATCAATCTTTAACTAATGTTGGAAAGCATAAAAGGATATGTTTCTTTTTTTTGGTGAATATAAAAGGATATGTTTGATAAGTGAGAATTCAAATACTAAGCATATCCTTTAGCATATGATTGGATGGATGAATGAGAAAACAAAGAAAGGAAAACGGGATGGACAATAAAATTGCTTGGAAAGATCAAGAGAAAATTAATTGTAAAAACAAATATAAAAAAGCAAAAATCACTTCATTTATCATTTTATTTTAACATTTAAATTAAACATTATAGTTTGTTTCATATTCGATTATGAGAATCGATAGTACAGTGAGAACAACTGAAATGACAACATTATCTGAATAAAAACAAATATCATCATCAAAACATTTGAAGCTAAAAATAACATCATAAAAAAATTCTAAAGAAAGTTTTGTTGGGTTGGCAAGAGCAAATGGTGCGGTTGGCTTGTTGGGCACATGGGAGACCACCCACGAATCTCCCTAATTATTTATTTATTATAGGCCCTTCCTTTCCCAATTCCTTTTCTTTATGCTGTTGCCAAGCAATTTTTTTATCAAAATCTCAGCAATCCTCCACTCCACATGCTCTTCCAAAACCCTTTCTTAAAATACCATATTATATAATTTTTATGAAACTAAATAATATATAATATATGATTGGTGTTTTGTTGGTTCTTGGCCTTCCCCAAAGGCCCCGTCCTACCCTCCCTGAGAGAGGGACAGATTGTCTTTTGGTTTTGAAGGGAGTTTTGGATGTATCTTATAATTATTTTTTTAATAATTATAAGGTTTTGAATTGGATGTTTTAGATTTTAGAGTGTGTTTTCTTTGACTTGGACTATGCATTTACCCTTTGCCTTGGGACCCTATTGTATTTTGTCCCATTGGCACTTTCATGACAATGCCAAATGGGTTGTGCTCCCCACTTTGTTTTCCTTTGTTTTTGAGATGCATCTGGAATGCCTCCTTCAATCTCAATCTTTTTTGGATTGAGCTTGAATCAATCAAATAGTTGTTTTCGGGGTGTGGAAGAAGAACAAATTTTAGGTATTTTAAGAAATATCTATTATATATTGTGAGATCTATCTGTTTGTGAGTGGTGGGTATTTTTTTTTTTTTTTAACATAGAAGCATTTTGACATTAAACATTACATTGAGAAAGTAATAATTGTTTTGGGGGAAATAATCATATTAGATATACAAATTTATGAACTTTTGCAATTTATTCAAATTATTAGAATGTAAATATAATAATTGTTTGGAGAGCTTTTCAACTGATCAAATGAAATTAAAATTAATTATGTTGCGATAATTTAAAATAAAATAAAATATATATATATATAAATAATATATTTTTTTTTTTGCTGAAAAAAAAAGGACCTACCCATAGTGGGGTCATGGGCTCAAGAGGGATTTAGCAAAGGGTCAAACCAGGCGTCTTTGCAACCTCATGGGAGTCCGCTACTGGCGGCCCGTATCGCTGGAACCTCTCACCTCCTCGTGCGGTAGCAGAGGAGAGGAACACATGAGTCATGTGGGGCTACCAAGACTCGAACCTGCAACTCCTACAAACAGGTGTGATGGGTGAGCTGGTTCCTACCACATGGACTACACCCTCGTGTGTTATATAAATAATATTTGTTTTATGAGTAATAACCCTATCAAATCTCACAATTTATGAGCTTTTGCAGTTCATCTGAATTATTGGGAGTCTTACAGAACCAATAGCTATGTGAGAGGAGGAGTGAATTATTTATATTAATAATGTCTAGAATTTTCTAGCAAAGGTAAAGAGAGTAGATAGAAAACCAACCATTTGGGTATTAAATAGTTACAATGGGATTTTAAAAGCGTGTGAGAAAAAACAGTAGCTGAAAAGGAAATAAAGTTTAATTTAATGGAATTCAGATTTGGTATAATCCAAAGCCAATTGAAAATGAAAGAAAAAGAAAAACCCTCTAATCAGAGTGACTCAGGCAGAGACTGCAAAGCAAAGGCTGGAAAATGGGGTATGAATGAAAGAACGTGAAAATGGACAGTCGGAGGTCTGGCTCTGCATAGATTCCCCAACTTCCAATCCCTTTTTACCCTCTTTTCATATGCTGAGCTGTTCTTTCTATCTCTCTGGATTTTATTTATTTATTTTTGGTAAATATAGTAGGAAGCTTTGGGTTTTGGAGGGCCAAAGTTAAATGGGTAGGGAAATATTTCTGTCCTGTCCTTGGGTTAGAGAGTTAGATTTGAGAGAAAAACGACATTGCAAATAAATTTTATTATAGAAAATTTTAAAATATTATTTTATTATGGATAATTTATTATATTATAGATAAATATTATTTTGTTATAAATGAGTAATATTTATTTATTTAAAATTTATAACATAATAATATTTACAATAATAAATAATATTAACTTTAAATAACATTTAAAAAAATTATAGTAACATTGGACTGCATTCTAAAATTTTCCTAGTTTTGATACCCATATAATTTGTTTTCGTGTAAATTTATTTATTTAAATTTTTTTTATGGTAATATTGTATTCATATAATTTAGTTCTACAGTGGGGGCATGTGAATTTCTCCCTGTCACATCATAGTATCTTTTCTTTTTTAATATTTCTTTCATTCCATTTCATTTCCCAACTGAAAAAAAAATCATTTAGATTATAATTATGTTTAACTTCTACCTTTTTACAAAATTATTATTAATTTCCTTTTAATTCAAAACAGATATATTTATCAGTTTTTAATAAGCTATTTTAATATTTAAAAACTAAAATTGTATTTTTACATGATTTTAAACTTATTTTTTGCTAAAAATTGATTGATAAATATATTTGAAATATAAAAAACTAAAAAGAAATTAATAATAATTTTTAAAAACATAACTAAGTATAATTATAATAAAATTTAAAAGGTCTATTATGATTAGAGCATCTTTAATGGCTCTGTGGATTGGAATTTACATAGCACATATAATATAAATTTTTGTTGTTTATGTGGCAAATGTCTATTTAATAGACAGTGAATATTTAAAAGTAGTCTCCAATAGAATATGTTTACATTAAAAGTAATAGATTATGTGTAATTTTATTTTTAAATTATATCTATTTAAAATTTTAAAATAATTGAAAAAAGAATAAAAAAAGAATTAATTATTGAGTCACACTGTTTAACAGACTTTCTGAAAGTAGACAGTCTATTTGACAGTGTCTATTTTATTTTTTGCCACATAAGCTGAACAAAGCTAATAGACAGAGTCATTGGAGAGTTTTTTTTTTTTTTTAAAATTTTTTTATATTTATGATGTGGCAATACATTTAAAGCAATCCACAATATCATTGGAGATGCTCTTAAAGTAATTTTCATTTTTATTCAAGAACCTGCCCAACTAGAAATATTGATTAGATGATTACTAAAAATATAATTCAATTATAGTTCATCTACTATAAATATAAATTTATAAAAAATAATAATATTGAATTATAATATAAAATAATATCAGAATTTGTAGGTCTTACTCTATAATTAGAAGATGATTTTTTTTTAGTTACCAATGATCATTGCTATATCAAGTACTTGAGAAAGACTAATGCTGAGAACTTAATGGATCTTTAACCAAAAAAAAAAATCATCTAAAAAAACAAAAACTTAATGGATCTATAATTCAAGTTTGATTTGAAACTAATTTAACTTAAAACACCATGGTATAATTTTTATAGATGCACTTGAGGGTGTAGCTCAGTAGTAGGAGTCAGCTGAATTTTTACACATGCGAGTACGAGAGTTGAAATTTGAATTTTAGTAGCCCTATTTAGACTCAAATGTTCTTTTCCGCTGCTACCGTACGAGAAAAAATAATTTTAATAAAATAAACTTCCAATGTAAATTTCAACTAAATTAAAAAAATGCTTAAATTTAACTCATTTATTAAATAACTCATAAATCTATAATTTTATTAGGAATATGTCATTTTTACGAAAGAAAAAATATTTTCATTGATGTAATTATTTTGGGATGTGACCCATCAAGTCATTGTCTTTTTAAAATCACTTGTGTTTGACTTGAATTAGAATTTGCGTGATTTTCTGCAACATCGCTACCAAGTCATTTAGATTTGGTAGTATAAATAGTTTATCATAATAAGTGACTACTTTAAAATACACATTTTTTTAAATCATTTACTTTTTTTTTTAATTTTTTCTTCGCGGGACATGTAAGCTTTTATCACTTAAAAGTAGATAGATTTCACATTCACTACAAATCTACCTGATCTAATATCGTGCCTTATCAGCCCCACCCTATGGCCAATTGGATCATAAACTCATGGGGTCAATTATGCATATTGATTTTACCACATGCATTTATTGGTTTCCACATTGAACTTGGCTAACCATGCTCGACGAGTAGACCAAACCAAGTTGACAAAACTAGCTTTGAGTTGTTAAAATGTATAATTCAATTTAGTATTTTTTTTTTTATAATTATGAGTTTATAAAAAAATATTTGTTTTGAATTGTTATATTTGTAATTTAATATGGTATTATAACTGTAGATTTTGAATTTAATATTTAATATTACCAGTTTTTTTTAAATTAATTTATCTTTTGCATTGTAAAATTTCATTATAAAATTTATCTGGGGATATTTTTTTTATTAATATTTAATATAAAACATTATATATATTTTTTATAATTTTTGTAAACAAAAATTGTAATTGAGCCCCTCAAAAAATATCTACAAACTTTTAAATTTAGTAAACCTTCTAAGTTTAATATATAACCTTTTAAATTATTATTTATCATGAATATATTGTAAAAGATTGTATAGATAAGTTTAATGTTTGACATTTTGAATCACTCATTTATCATAAAATATATATTTGACGTTTTATAATGTAAAAAAATGATAAATATAGTAGTTTTACATTTATATTTAATTTAAATTTTATTACATGTTTATATTTGATGTTTTGTAATGTAAAAAATGATAAATATAGTAGTTTTACGTTTACATTTAACTTAAATTTTATTATATATTAATCCACTTTATATAAATTTATTTGTTTTTGAACTTTACAATAAAAATTATACCTCATCTTAATTGAGTTTTAATTTGTTGTTTTTATTTTATTTATTTTTTAATATTGCAATTAAAACATTAAATTTTTCTCATTTGATTTTTAATATGCTATTTTTACTTTTATTTTACTCTAATTCTTTTTTAGCCTAATATTTCTAACTTATAAATAAGTTTAAAATTTAAGGTTCAAATTTGATGTTAGAGGTCCATATGGAGACAACTAGTGACAAGACATTGTATTTTTTGGACTTATAATATTGAATTCCAATTTCACAGCCTCTAACATAAATAAAAATAAAAATAAAAATGATATGTAGAGTATAATTTGCATCTTCTATTGAAATATTCTTTCTATGCAAGTTAATATTTTTGAAACCCACTCTATTAGTGTAATAGAATCTATAGAAACCAGATCCACACAAAATGTTATTGCTCTAAATCGGTCCCTCTTTGTCAACATTTCTCAATCCTCCTCTTATTTTCTCCATAGGTTTCATTTTTGTCTTTCTTCCCATCTCAGGAGAGTGCCAGTTTTAGATTTCTTTTTTTTGTTTTCCTACCTTCCAGTCTAGCCCACATTGAAAATAGGATGTCAAAATATATAAGAAATTTTATGAGCCAAACTATTTGATCAAGAAATAAATGAAAATATGAATTTTAACTTGCTTGATTAATTTTCCTCCTTTAAGGAGTGCACACACTTTAGTTAGTTGAGCAGATAAGAGTTATGAGAACTCATAAATTTTAAAACCTTTATTTATGGCCTTGTTTTTGGTTGCGTGTGTGAAAAGACAAAAGTTTATAATGACCAACCATTATTGTTTATATTTATGTTTAGTGGTTGGCACTTGGTGGTTGTGTTTTGGTAATTTGTGCTTTAAAATTGGGGAAAAAAAAGGTGGTTTATCTTTACAAAGTCAAATAACAAAAACGGATAATAACAAAATATTAAAATATAAAATTGGAAAATTTATTTGATTATTTTAAAATTTAAATTAATACATAAAATTTTAAATTGAAAAACTTAACAAAGGATAATAGGTAGATCTGGCAACGTATCGTGTTGTATTGTGTTTGTATAGTGTAGTATTTGTGTTCGTGTCAAAATTTTCTTATTCAAATCCAACCCGTTAAGCTTTCGTGTTGAAATATATAAACTCAAACCTGTTCATAAAATTATCGTGTAACCCGTTGTCCAACCCATTAACAAGTTAAACTTATTTTCAAAATTATTTAAAAAAAATAAAAAATATATTTGATTTATATTTCATAGTCCATGCTAAAAAATAATGAAGCACAGACAAACATAAATATTTGTATCTTTTTCCAAACTAAAAATAAAAACTAAAACAACATATTTTATACATGTTAAAAAAATAACAAAGCACACAAACATAATACTTAAATCCTTCTACATAATTAATAATTGTAAATTCAAAATTTGTAAAATATTACGAACTAAAGTTATATTAAATATTTATCATGGCTAAGAAAATAAATATGCATTACAATTGTCAATTTAAAAATATTTAAAATATTATAAACCAAACTAAAATTCTACATCCAATAGAAGGAATAAAAAAAATAGAATCTAAAATAAAATATTAATATATAAATAGATATAAAAATTGTTATTTTTCAATAAAATAAAATATGAATTTTATAGTTTCTTAAAAAATGAAAAAGTAATGTAAAAAATTAGCTATAAAGAAATAATTAAATTAATATTTTTTTTATCGTGTGTTATCATGTTAAAGTGTTTCAACCTGTTCCAACCCGTTTTTTTATCAAGTCTTATTGTGTGACATTGATATTAACCAGATTTCAATATTGGAGACCCAAACTCTCAAATTATTGTATCGTTTTGTATCGTGTTATCGTGTCGTATAGCATTTTGCCAAATCTATTAATAGTCCATAAACCACTCAATTTTTTATTTTAAAAATGACACTACATTGATTGTGGGTGACTCTTATAAACCCAATTAAAAAGTTAGGTGAAGTATTTGGGAAAAAATTATCAAACTAGATAATAGATGTATGCTTGGTTGATTAGTTCTTTTTTTTGTTTTGATATTTGTAATTCTTGTATGCTTATTTTTGAAAATGATGCATGTACAAATGCCCTAATTAAAACAGTCGCTCAGGTAAATAGTAATTTTTTTTTTCTAAATCTGGAAATGAATTAAATTCAAATTGAGAATCATTCTTTAAAAAAAATAAAAAATTTAATGTCTATCCATTTACTCTGAAATTTCATTAAAATATAATTTGATATATTTTGTTTCAAAAATATTATCAATCTCTTTTTATGTTTTCTCTTTATTATTTCATGCACACTTTTTAAAATAATTTAATCCACACATTTTTAGACTGTTAGTTGTGATTTTTAAAATTTAAAAGATTGAATTAAAATTAGTGTAAATTTCAAACAGTCTAATTGAAATATTGACTCGAAAAAAACTCAATGGTTTTAGAGTGGTTAACTTCTAGTAGCTAGGAATATTTAGGTTAATCCGACTTGATTAGTAACATGCAAAAAGTTTACAATCATATGAACGCAAAATTAATAACTATGAGCATAATGGTATACTAACCCTTTTTTTTTTCTTTGTGGGATGGTATACTAACGCTTGAAAAAAAAAAAAAAAAAAAAAAAAACAAACTCAAAGCGCACCGATAAGTAAGAAATTAACTTAAGAATTTCATTTTTAGCACTTTTTTTCTTTTATCCCTAGGGATTAATATTTAGCTAGACATGCATACATAAACCTGAGATATTTTGCATAGGAACTGTAAAAATAAAGGTAAAATATTCAAGATTATTATATCATTAAGAAATTACAATCTACTTATAAGGAGTCAAAATATTGAAAAACTAAAAGAAAATATTTGATGACCAAAAAGATTATTGAAACTGAAAATGGCAAAAAAAAAAAAAAACTGCTAAAACTGAAAGAGATTATGCGATGAGTGCATACGATATCCTATTTTGCGCAAGGAACACCACATGTCATAGCGTATTGGTTCCACATGCACATGTGAGTGTAATCATCACGAGCCATTTTTTTGGTAAAATCAACTGCATTAAAAAGCACAAAAAGAGCCCCAAAGGCTTACAGCAGAGAGCTCCCTAACGGAAACTCAGAATACAAAATATCAAAAAAATAAGAAGGGGCCTCAGTTAACAACTCCCCAGCAAAAAGAAACTCTTTCCTACAGTTGTGAGCATACTTTGCTACAGCATTTACTCTTTTTTTTTTGGTTAATAATATTGCATAAAACAAAGAAGGAAAAAACCCCAGAGGGGAACAAACAAAAGCCTACACTCCCTCAAAGTTTACCGACACAAGATTGGCAAGGAAGGGAGGAGGATTACAATTGCCACCAACAAAAGCAAAGTTAAAATTGTTTTCCAGAGCATATTTAGCAATGCTATCAGCCAATCTGTTAGTCTCCCTACTGTGCCAAAGAAATTTCCAGCTTGGAGTCTTCTTCAATCTGTTTCTGATCAAATCAATTCATACCTGGTGTCCCAAGCAGAAGGTTCCTGTTTGGAATTTATGGTCTTGATTGCTTCAAAGGCATCTGAAGACCATTCTATATTGTTCCATCCCTTTGTTTCAGCCACCCCTGTTGCCCACTCTAAAGCATTAATTTCTGCCTCACTTGCAGTCCTGCTCATAATCACCTTCGCTGAGGAGAACATGAGCCTTCCCCTTTCATCTCTAACCACCATTCCCACAGCAGATCTTCCCATTTTAAAGGCTGCATCCACTACTATAGAAAATAGCTATTGACGACGGCCATACTTTTATATAGACGTCGGTTGAAAAAAAGAGCCGTCGTTGATAAAATAAGACGACGGTTAAAAAACATCAACGACGGTTTTAACTGTAACCGTCGTCTTAAGTTAATCAAAGACGACGGTTACTTCAACAACCGTCGTTGATAAAAGACAAAAATACACGTGGCATATGTTGAAGAGTATAGACGACGGTTCCTTAGGAACCGTCGTCTATTGTGCATTATCGACGACGGTTCCTAAAGGAACCGCGTCTATTGTGACATTATAGACGACGGTTCCTAAAAGAACCGTCGTCTATAGTTTGTGTATATTTTCGACGACGGTTTTTGTTTTGAACCGTCGTTCTTTTGTGTATATTTGTCCACGTGGCGCTCTTACGTTTAGTCTCTGAAACCTTCAAAATATAGCCGTTGCAAAAAATATAGCCGTTGTAATTTTTTTTTGCTTATATATTTTCATGTTCTAAATCAAATTCATTAAATTCATTTCTCTCATAATTCTTGTTCAAATTCTTTTAGTGGTGATCAAAAATATTCAAATAGCATTTATTTAAGATTTAAGTCATCAATTTATTGAAGCTTGAAGTTGATTTGTGTAAAAGAACTCACTATCAAGGTAAGTAATTTTATGCAATTAACTATATTAAATATTTATGTTATTGCATTATCATTTAAATTAAATTAGTTATATAATTTTATTTTCATGAATAATTTTTTTTTATAATTATTAGGTTATAAACATTTAAATTTTGCAATGATATATATATATATATGTTTTCCATTTATTAAATTTGTTAGTTTGTTTAAATATTTGATATGTTATAATCTCATATAGTATCGTTATTTATTAAATATTTTATGTTGTTGTAGTTAATTTTAGAATATAGTAAAATATTGGCACATTAATTAGTTGTGTAATTATCGTTGTCTCTATATTTATTGTTATCTATTTATTTTCTATTATTGATTTGTTAATTATTAAATTTTGGTTAAATTGTTAGTAATATATTATTCATTGCTATATTTTAAATCATTATTGTTTAAATTAGTTTTAATTAGTTGTTATTTAAATAGATAAAATGGACAAATCATGGATAAGGATGGATAGGAGAACCGATGCATTTCAAAAGGGTTTTGAAATGTTTTTAGAATTTACTAAGAAAAGTGCAAATAGAGATGGTAAAATTCGATGTCCTTGTATGGAATGTGGAAATTTATTTTTTAGTACTATTGAAGAAGTGAGAGGGCATGTATATTTTAAGGGATTTGATACGAATTATCGTAAATGGATTTTACATGGAGAAGAGTTGGAAGAGTCTGAAGGATATCGTGGAGATTGTTCTAGAGTTAGTGGAATTAGTAAAAGCAATAACACTGAAAGTTATTTTACCCACATAAATACGGATGATGAAGATGTGGTGGGTAATAATATTGACATGGTGAATGATGCTTGTGACAAGTTCGTGGATAATCCTGGTGAATTTAAAAGGTTGTTGGAGGATGCCGAAACTCCTTTGTATCCAGGTTGTACGAACTTTACCAAATTATCTAGTTTGGTAAAGTTGTACAACCTGAAATCGAAATACGGTCTTTCGGACACAAGTTTTTCTGAATTATTAAAGTTGTTGCGGGAGATGCTACCGAGCGATAACGTTTTGCCAGATTCTATGTACAACGTGAAGAAGACTTTAACAGCATTGGGCATGGATTATGAGAAGATACATTGTTGTCGCAACAACTGCATTCTTTATCGAAAAGAATATGAAGCGCAAGAAAGTTGTCCTAAATGTGGAGCATCGAGGTGGAAGGAAACTGACGATGGAACTAAACGTGTAAATGTCCCTCATAAAGTCATGTGGTATTTTCCACCAATTCCACGGTTCAAGAGGATGTTTCAAAGCGTTGACACTGCTACAAATCTGACTTGGCATGCAAATGAACGAAAGGTCGCAGTTGGGAAGTTAAGTCATCCCGCCGATTCACCATCTTGGAAGCTAGTTGATCGCATGTGGCCTAATTTTGGTAAAGAATGTCGAAACTTAAGGCTTGGGATTGCAGCTGATGGCATTAACCCGCATAAGCATATGAGTTCTCAATACAGTTGTTGGCCTGTGCTTACTGTTACATATAATCTTCCACCATGGTTGTGTATGAAACGGAAGTTTATAATGTTGACAGTATTGATATCTGGACCGAAGCAGCCTGGCAACGATATAGATGTTTATCTGCAGCCATTGATTGACGATCTTAAGCAGTTATGGGATGAGGGGGTGCGAACTTGGGATGCGTGTAAGCGAGAATTTTTCACTTTGCGAGCAATATTATTGTGGACTATAAATGACTTCCCCGCATATAGTAATTTGTCTGGTCATACCACTAAAGGATATTTTGCTTGTCCTATTTGCAGCGAAAACACATGTGCTCAAAGTTTGAAAAATGGTAGAAAAATGAGTTATTGCGGACATAGGAGGTTTCTTCCGAGTGATCATCATTTTCGAAAGCAAAAGAAGTCTTTCAATGGATTTAAGAAGTTTCATCCAACTCCTTTACCTGTGACGGGAGAAGATATACTTTGAAAATCAAAAGAAGTCTTTCAATGGATTTTAGGAGTTTCGTCCAACTCTTTTACCTGTGACGGGAGAAGATATACTTCGAAAACTTGAGTCTAAGTCATTTGATAGTGGTAATAAGAGAAAAAAGTCTACTGCTGATCGTGATTGCTGGAAGAAGAAGTTTATATTTTTTGAGCTTGACTATTGGAAGTCATTGTATGTGAGGCATAACTTAGATGTCATGCATATTGAAAAAAATGTATGTGAGAGCATTGTTGGCACATTGCTTAACATTCCTGGAAAAACTAAAGATGGACTTAATTCTCGGCTTGATTTGGTCGAAATGGGCATAAGAAGTAATTTGGCTCCTGTTGTTGAAAAGAGAATGACATATCTACCACCTGCATGTTACACATTATCCAAGGAAGAGAAGAGAATTTTTTGTAATAATGAGATTTTGTTTTTCTTCAACGCTATATGCAAAAAAGAGGTTGATGTTTCAAATTTGGACATTATTCAGACAGATCTTGTTAAGACATTGTGTTTACTTGAAAAGTATTTTCCTCCGTCTTTCTTTGATATAATGGTTCATCTAACTGTTCATTTGGTTAGAGAAGTGCGATTGTGTGGACCAGTTTTCTTTCGGTGGATGTATCATTTTGAGAGATACATGAAAGTGTTGAAGGGGTATGTTCGCAGTCATTACCGCCCTGAAGGTTGCATTGCAGAGAACTACATCGCTGAGGAAGCAATCGAATTTTGTAGTGAGTATCAAAAAGGCGTGCATGCAATCGGAAACCCACCTAGCCGCCATGAAGTACAATGTGTGAAAGATGATACTGGTGATCCTTTGAATGGTGGTAATTTATTGGGTATTACTCGTGACCTATGGGAGCAAGTACATTTGTACGTAGTTTCAATTACACCCGAAGTACAACCTTACTTCAAGTAAGTTTAATGCTCTATATAAGTTGTTGAATATTATATTGAATATTTGTTTACTATAGTCATTAACTTTTGTTGTCTTTAGGAAACATATGGAGAGTTTGAAGTGTGATATTCGTAACAAAACAAGAAAAGCAAAGTGGTTTCAAAACGAGCAAAATCACACTTTCATTTATTGGTTCCGAGATGAAGTAAGTTTAACATTAATTAATTTTAATGGTTCCGAGATGAAGTAACATTGCATTTTACTAATAGTGCGTGTGGTGTTTTTGCAGATTCAGAAAGAATTGAGTGAACCAGATAATTGTGTGTCACATACATTGAGATGGATTGCACTGGGACCATGTTTTGAAGTAATGAGCTATTCGGGCTACGGCATTAACGGAATCCGATACCATACAGTTGAAAGAGACAACAAGCGTGTTACACAGAATAGTGGTGTAAGCTTGGTTGCTGGATCGATGCAGTATTCAAGTGCGAAAGACGACAATCCAAAATTCACCAATTTGTCATTTTATGGATTAGTGGTCCAAATATGGGATGTGGATTACATTAAATTTCGAATTCTGGTGTTCAAATGTGATTGGGCTGACATCAATCATGGTGTTAAGATAGATGATTGTTGATTTACATGTGTCAACTTCAACAAACTTGGTCACAAATCTGATCCATTTATTTTGGCTTCGCAAGCAACACAAGTATTTTATGTGGAGGATCCTTGTGATTCACAATGGTCGGTGGTATTAAGCACTCCTCATTACACACATACCAAATATTCTGAAGGGAATACATTTGGAGACATTGATTTGATTCACTCTCCATTTGCTATGCAAATACCGAATGATGAGATCGCTTTTGATGTTGAGGACAATGAAGAAGTCTGTGTTCGTAACGATTGTAATGGAATATGGATTAAAAATAAAATATAATGTTGATTGTGTTTAATTAATTTTTTCCTTTTTATTATATCAAGTATGTCCAATTTAAATTTAAAGTGTTTTCAATGTACAAATTAAATTAATGGTAAATATATTAATTAATTATATTATATGCCAACTTATATTAAAATAATTTAATTATATTAAAATAGTTTAATTATATTAAAAAGATACATTTAAATTTTATAAATGTAATTTTTAATAAAAAGGATATCCAATCGCCTGAATTGGCACCTGGATACACGCCTGGCACGCTCTGGATTGAGCTTGGTTCCTATTTTTTTTTTTTAAATTTTTAGTTTAAACGGCGCCGTTTTGTCTCTTTTATGAAACGGCGCCGTTTAATTGTACTATTGACGACGGTTCCTAGCTAAGAACCGTCTTTTATAGTTAAAAGTTATTGACGATGGTTCCTAGCTAGGAACCGTCGTCTATAAATTAAAGACGACGGTTTATAGCTAGGAACCGTCATCAATAACTAAAACGGTGCCGTTTTTGCCCCGTGTTTTCTTCCTTACACGGCCTTCACTTCCATTTTTCCCCAATTCTCCATAAACCCTACACCCGAAGCTGTTGCCGCCGCTGCCTTCTCTCCGCCGCTTGGTTCATTTCAACGGGAATCTACAGCATATTCAACAGCAGGTAAGTAATGCTCTATATATTTTATGTTTTGCATCTTCAAACCGAATTTTTTTTTTACAGTTTGCTTCATTTCAAACCCGAAAATGTGTTTGCTTCATTTCAAACTCGAAAATGTGTTTTTGTAAATTTTTATCCCGAATATATGTTATTAGTTGGTTTATAAGTTGTGCCCATGAATTTATTTTGTATATAATGTAGATTTTTATATTTTTCCCGTGATTTTGTTGATTTTGAATGTAAAATTAATGTAAATTTTNTAAATTTAATGTAAATTTTGCCCGTGAATATATATATTCAGATTTTTATTTAATGTAAATTTTGTATATAATGTTGATTTATATTTTGCCCGTGAATATATATATTCAGATTTTTATATAATGTAAATTTATAATGTTGAAATGTTGAGTTTGTATATAATGTTAATGTTGATGTATGAATAAATATGGATGAATCACTACAAAAAAAATTGACCTTTTGTGACGGAAGCAAATTCGTCACAACGTATAGTATATGTGACGGATTCGTCACACAATCCACCAACTGTGACGGTAACTAACCCGTCACAGTGCTTTCGCAATAGCCCCGACACAAATTCTTTTCAGTGACCGTTTACTGTTCATCGTCACAAAAAACGTAGTTTAAGTGACGGCAAAAATCC